>JAKCPI010010038.1:0-59696 GCA_023213315.1 Euborellia annulipes
TATAAGACATATTAGAGGTATCAAATATTCTATTTAATATTAATGAGAGTCCGAAACTTTGCCTAATTCATAGATAAAGGATTAAATGATAAATACCCTCGGGCTTGGAGTAGTCATTAGCGTGCCTGCCTTGTATACCAAAGGTCGCGGGTTCGGATCCCCAAGAGCAGTCCGATGATTTTATTTAAGCCACTTGGATACCAAATGGCTTAAAGTGTTAAAAAAAATCATTGTGTGGTTTTATGAAACCACGATGCAAGTGAAACTTTTTTTCGGATCGAAGGCGTTTAACAATTAAGGGTGTATTAAAATCGCGTTTTTAATCTTAGCTTAATAATTGGGAAAATGGGGAAATCAATAGACGCATGTTAAAAACTGAGAACAATATTTATTTAGTAATTGAAGATATTTTAAATTATTTTAAAAATTATATTTTATCAATTTAAAATTTGAATAATTAAATCTCACAATTATTTTTTTATAATTCGTTATTATATATTAAATTTAAATTTCCTATTTTTGTCGTCGCGGCTTGTGACGTCGTGGCTTGTAGCGTCACGGCTTTGACGTCACGGCTTGCTGATAGAAGAGCTAAATAATTTGAGGCCCATCAAATAAAAGTTCCACTTATAAAAAAAAAATGATAAATATGTTTATTTTTTTTTTTAATTTCCTAATTATTTTTGGCAACGTTTTGCTATACTATATTGGCCTTTTATCAAGTGTAATATTATAAATCTATTTATTTTAATTTGTTTCAATAAGCAATTTCCTCATACATGTATTATTTGATTGAAAGCCAACATTTTTTTGTCAGTCTTTTTTTTTAACTTTGCACCACATAATAGAATTATTAGTTTTTTTTTTAACACTTACACTTTTTTCCCATTTGGTATCCATATGGCTTAAACAAAATCATCGAACTGCATGGGATCCGAACCCTCGACCCTCAGTATAGAAGGTTAGCACGCTAATAATAATAATAATCCCTTTATTCCTCCCGAGGAGTTTGCCCAAGGACCGTCATCACAGCTTGAGCCGTATTGATGACAGGTCCAAGAGCTACATTTGTAACAATATTTAGAATCTACAGAATACATTTATATAAATATTACTTGGATTTTTGCAGTTAATGCATGTTTTTTTTTTTTTAATCGGAGCTATAACGGAGGGTATATCTTACAATTTTTTTTATCTGGCCGTTTTAGGTTATCAGAACCTACCCAGAGAAATCTTTTTTTTTCATATAAATGCATATTTTGAAGTTTAAGTGCTTATTTAGCGATTTATGCTATATTTTTCATATTTGTATGATTTTTATTCCTCATTTGTATTATAAAAAATCTGGTGTGACTGGACGCGCAGCACACAACTTTCTCTTACCTTTGGAAAGAGAAAGTTTTGTACTGTGCGACCAGTCACATCCAGATTTTTTGTGTTTTTTATATTAAAACATTCACACTTTTTTCTCATTCACACTCACAATCACACACACATTCACACAGTCTTTTAGGCAACTTAGGCCATTTATAAGACTTTAAACGATATCCGTTATTGATTATTTATACATATTGGGGTCCAGACATTCTTATTTAAGCCATTTGGTATCCAAATGGCTTAAATAAAATCATCGGACTGCCTGGGATCCGAACCCGCGACCCTTGGTATACGAGGTTAGCACGCTAACCTCTACACCAAGCCCCGAGGGCATGAAAAGAAAATAATTATTATCATTACTACGTATTCCAGTCCAGTGCCTGCTTGATGATTTGTTTACATTCATGGAATATATAAATGCAAAGAATACATAAATATTTCTCTAAACATTTCCTATGGGAGAAATTGTAACTTTAGGAAATAATAACTCAAAAAGTTATAGGAATTTCGGGACCGGAGTATTTTTCTTGGACTTTCCATAACGTCCACTATAAGAGTGCAAAAAATTTCGTTCTACAATTCCAATGGGAAGTTAATCAAATAGTGTGACAGCAGACGGACAGACGGACACTCCGCTATTATATATATATTTCGGGAGGGGACTATGTAGATAAAAATCCTGACAAACAAAGAAAAAAGAAATTAAAATGATGTCCAATTCGTTTAAACAAGAGAAATTTTGAAGAAATGTGAGTATATAATCAATACAAGATTGTTTTTGAAAGGTCTCGTATATGTGTGTGGTGAGTGTGGGGGGGGGTGGGGGAGGGGGGGGGGGGAGGGGGGGAGGCAAGTAACAAGGGATGTCCGACAGCAGCTAAAAAGCCCCGCCTTACTTTCCCTCATTTTCTCTCTGACAAAGGATTTTGGGGCGTAGGCGAGCGCCCGAGAGAGAGAGAGAGAGAGATGGATTACTCTTTCTCTTCTCTCTCTCTCTCTCTCACTTACATGCCAAATTACAAAATTTACGATCAACCCCCCCCCCGGAAATGTCATAAAACTACATTCATTATTATTTATATATTTTTTTTTTTTCTTTTAATTTATGTTTAATGAAATTTATGCTATCAGAAGAAGAGTGTTTTATATATCCCCATTCTGTTAATTAATACGCTATTACGAACTTCAACTTGATATAATTATGACGATTTAATTCCCAAATGTCTGTCTCTTTTTGTATTTCCCGAAGGAATACAATTTTATACTAATAAAGAAAATATTTTCTAAGGCTTCTGAAGAAGAAGAAAAAAAAAATAGTGTTTGCCGAGATATTCCCTTTTGGGGAAAGAAAAGATCAAATAAAAGTAATATAGATATATTTGAATTTTTTATTATGTGACGAGTCTTTTTTTTTTTTATCTTAAAAATTCTATGAAAAAAATCTGGTGTGTTGAAATTTGTGTTCTGTGCTTGTCGCACCAGATTTTTCGACGACAGATTTATATTAATGAGAAACAGGATGAAGAAAAAAGAGCAGCTAGTATTTATTTCATTTATTTAAGGTCCATTAGGCTAACGTTTCGGTCTCGGTCGAGACCATATTCAGAGCTATAACATAGCAAGAAAAGAGTAAATCTTTAAAAATTACAATTAAACTTTTTGAAAAAATTATTATAAATCAAGTTTGCCATTGCCGATTGAATTGTGTATCACACTCACACTCACATACACATGCACACAGTCATTAGGCCATTTAAGACGATAATCGTTATTTGAATCTAAATGTATTTGGGGTCCAGGCATTCTTATTTCATCAGGATCGTCAGTCCACATGAGGTTCGAACCCGCGACACTAGGTATAGAAGGTAGGCACGCTACCAACTACACCAAGCCAGAGGGCACAATTAATTGAATTTAAAAAATGGGATGAGATTCGTATACTTTTTTTTTTTTTGGGGGGGGGGAGTAATTCTATGTTGTGACAATATTTGTTTGATTGTACGTGACTAACTATAACAGGGGGGCTGGGGACTAGAATATCGTCAAAAAAGGCGTTACGTAATATGTGCACGACCCCTTAAATAAATGCCTGGGATCCGAACCCGCGATATTGGTATAGAAAGCCAGCACGCTAGCCTCTACACCAAGCCCGAAGGTTTTATTATTTTTTATCGTTAATTAATAACCAAATTGTTAAGAACAATTTATTTACAATATTTATATTTTACAATGTCCTCGGGCTTGGTGTGGTTGGTAGCGTTCAGGCCTTCTATACCAAGGATCGCGGGCAGTCCGATAATTTTATTTAAGTCATTTGGTATCCAATCTAAAGAATGCGTGGACCCCAATATATATTACTAAATACGAGTATTGTTAAAGACTTAAATGGTTATTCATGATAAGAAATTCTTATCTAAATAGAAATTGTTAACCTTTTCGAGCCCTTGAACACAAACTCTACAAGCCCTTGTCTCTTTCTTGGTCCGCTTGTCTGTCTGTCTGTCTGCCTGTCTATATAAACGATATCTTGTGAAGTAAACAAGATTTCGAGAGATCAAAACTTGATACGTGAAGCTTTGTTATTCCAGGTGAGTGGCCTGAAAGCCTTCTAAATGAAATTAGTCGCAAGTAAAGTGAAGACACCAACACCCCCCTCTACCCTCTCACCACATCATCGTCGATGTTTGTTTATCTTTCCATCCTACATCTAAAGGATATAAATATTTTTAAACATCTTTTTTTATTATTATTAGACTGCGCGTCAAAAATAACGTAACATTTTTGTTTCTTTTTCAGAAAACCTGTTCTAATCTACCTTAATGATACTCTAATTTAAGAAACATTTAATATGAAATATCTTATACATTTCTAAGTAAATTTAACACAAATACAAATCATTTTAATACAATTTAAATAAAATAAAGAAAAATATGTCGATTTTCAATTTAAAGGACAAATCAACATAATCTCGATATGTTTTGTTGGAAATTAATTCAAAATTTTTTTTTATAAGAATTTCCAATAAAATAGACAGAAAAACTGAAATGGAAAGATTATTTTAAAAAGATTATTTTTAAAATTTCAAAAATTTTACGTTAATAAAAGAATTTCGATCATTTTTGTCTGTAAATATTTATTAAAATGATTTGTATTTGTGTTAATAAGGAGTGAAAAAAAATCCTAGAGATAGGCTGCCAAAATTATTTATTTTATTGTTGCCGTTTCAGGCTGACGTTTCGGCTACTGGTCTAGGCCATCTTCAGAGCCGGAGGCGATAATAAATGAAAATCACAGTTTCAGCGACACACATTCGCATGAACGGACATCATAGGACAACGAAAGAATGTTTGGATTCGAAAAATTCTTTCGTTGTCCTATGATGTCCGTTCATGCGAATGTGTGTCGCTGAAATTGTGATTTTCATTTATTCTCGCCTCCGGCTCTGAAGATGGCCTAGACCAGTAGCCGAAACGTCAGCCTGGAACGGCAACAATAAAATAAATAATTTTGGCAGCCTATGTCTTGGATTTTTTTGACTCCTTATTAACACAAATACAAATCATTTTAATAAATAATTTCAATTTAAATAATACAAAAACAAAAATGGTCGAAATTCTTTTATTAACGCCAAATTTCTATAATTTTAAAATAATCTTTCCATTTCAGTTTATCTCTGTCTATTTTATTGGAAATTCTTATAAAAAACAAAATTTTGAATTTATATCCAACAAAACATATCGAGATTATGTTGATTTGTCACTCAAATTGAAAATCGACATATTTTTTATTTAAATTGTATTAAAATGATTTGTATTTGTGTTAAATTTACTTAGAAATGTTTAAGATATTTCATATTAAATGTTTCTTAAATTAGAGTATCATTAAGGTAGATTAGAACAGGTCTTTTTAAGTAGAAACAAAAATGTTACGTTATTTTTGACGCGAAGTGTATTTGAAATTACTCCCCGTTTATTTACCCTAGATGGACACATCAGATGTTAGTGAGGTATTGGATTTATTAACAATTCAAATATGCAAGATTTTTTGTATTTTTGTGTTAGCATAAATAAGCTTATATGAATAAATAAGCATCTTGTGAATTTCAACTATCAATGTACTTATTTGAAATTATAATTAAATTAGTTTTTTTTTTTTTTTTTAAATAAATCACCATATAAATTGACAAAAAATGATTTATTAACAAATCAGCCACTTGAATATTTATTTATTTATTTATTTTTTATTAGAAAATATCAAATGTCATATACAGATGTGATGCTATGATTTGAGAGATTTTTTTTTTTTTATAATGTGAAGAAAAAAAATGCGTTCTACTTCAATTAAAAATTGATATTAATTAATATGTGATTTGAGATTACTTGTCTTACGTAAGCGGTTAGTTATCAAGAAAAAAGAAGCAATTATATGATTCGAAAACTTAACCATTTCAATAAGAAATGGATAATTATTCTTAAGGGGGTTCAGGAGCGTCATCTAAACGTCCTATTAAAAAAAACTAGACTATTATAAGGAATTTTTCAATGCGGTTTTTTTTAAATGAATTAAATTCATAAGAGATTATTGGGACATCGAGCTATAATTTGTTTAATGACTTATTAAAAAATTATCGTAATTAATTTTTTTGTTATCAAGCAAATACAAAAAAACAATCTGTCCCAATAATCTTTAATTTTTTTTTAAATTTAAAAATGAATTTATTGTTATTATTAATCACATATTAATTAAGAAATTTTTAAAATAAGCTTAGATGATTTATTTAAAAATCAACTGTCAAATTAGTTCAGCATTCTTGCAATAGATGGCAGGCTAGTCTAACAGCCGATCCCCTTTTGGCCTATATTTATATATTTTTATGCTTTTATAAAAGATACATAATATATAATAACATTTATAAAGTATTTATTCTTAAAAGATCAATGAAAATCAACCAAATGCATTAAATATTATTAGCTACCATTCTGACATCTCTTGGCAAATTTTTGAATTACTTGATTTTTTGGGCATACTTTTTATGACACACTTAGCGGGAAAAACATGCGTAACACCTTCGCTTCGTTCCCCCTTAATAAATACAAAATCAGCTCCTTTTTTTGTCCATTCAGTAAAAATCCTTCGATAGTCTAATAAAAAATTTTA
Organism: Euborellia annulipes; assembly: GCA_023213315.1. NCBI lineage: Eukaryota > Metazoa > Arthropoda > Insecta > Dermaptera > Anisolabididae > Euborellia > Euborellia annulipes. The sequence goes on from JAKCPI010010038.1 coordinate 6,535, forward strand.
TTCTAATATTAATTCGATTTCAAATTTAAAGTGGATATTTTTATTCTGGTAATTAAACAAATTATATGGAAGCGAGGTGAATAGCTGAATCAATATGTAGAAGGATGAGTAAAAAGGCCAAGCAGCTATTATTATTTAATACTTAGCTATTATTGTTTAATACCAATAAAGAAATAATAATAGCTGCTTGGCCTTTACTCATCCTTCTATATATGCGTGTATTCTCTGAAATTCCATGAATTAATTAAATATTGTTGAATTTGTTGTCAATAAAATAAATATTGTTGTTTTTATGTAATGATAAGGTAATATTATGAAAAAGCTTTCATTAATTAATTATTAGAGCGAAATATTTTCATTTTTTGTTTTTCATCACCACTTTTTCAATTATTCTCAAGAGAGTTTATTTATTTATTTTTTATTGGAATTTGTATTTAATTCCATCCGTTATTTCATTCAATATTTATTTATTTAATTAATATATAAAAAAAAACTCTATGTATTTTTATTTATTTCCTCTCATATATGAGAGAAAGTATTGGATTCATGTCAAAAATTCGATCGATGTCGAGATTTTGATGGATATACACGTTTTGAGGTCCCCTGAATCCAAAAAAGTAGTTTTCGCAACTGGTCTGTCTGTGTGTGTGTGTGTGTGTGTGTGTGTGTGTGAACAAAATATCTCAAGAAGAAAAAGAGCTAGGATGTTAAAATTTTAATATTTAAGTTAGGCACCCACCTAGGGCGTGAAAATAAGCTTTTAATCAAAATCAACCAAAGAGTACTAGTATTTTACTGATGCACTTCTTACTTAGTTATCTAATTTCAGGCTTAACTCACAAAATTAGCTTAATATATTTATATTAGCTAAGATTATATAGTAGGCTGGGATGAGTAGAATAATGGGGTTGGAGAAAAATAACCAGCAGATTAATCGCTCCACCTGACGTCCCTTATTTGGCAGATATTTCGATGCGTAAGACACACATCATCTTCAGTGCCGCGCTTTAAAATTTAATTTACAAAAATATAAAAAAACGAACCTGACTCAAAATAATGCTCTTATCCCATATAGTAAAAATACAACCAATCCCCAGTCCGGACCTCTATATATAACATTCCCTTACATAGGTGGCATAACGAATAATATTAAGCACATTTTGAACAACATTGGAATTAGCCTAGTGTCCAAACCAATGAACAGCCTGTTTGCCCTGTACAACAACAAGGATCCCACCCCCCTTAATGAAGCACAAAAACATCATTTATAAACTGCAATGCCTGGATTGTCAGCAATGTTACATCGGGCAAACAAAACGGTCGGCTCATATCCGAGTACAGGAGCACAAATACTCAGTTACTAGCGGCAAAGCCTCTACAGCTCTTGCACAACATGCCACAAATAACTGCCACCAGTTTGCCTTTGATGAACTAAAAATTCTCCATTATGAAGACGACAGGCAAAAAAGAGAATTCCTTGAGAAATGCTATATATATCTCAATTCGACTCATGCTGTAAACCATCAGACAGACACTAAAGATCTTAATATGTACTATATAGCATTTCTCAAATAGAGGGGGTGATAACCTTTTTTGTGATTTTTGTTTATGTATACAAAAAAATTTATCTATATTTTCTAACCTTTGTATATTTTGTGTATTTATTTTTTATTTTTATTTTTATATCTATTAATGTTAGAAAAAAAATTTTTTTTCTTAAAATCGAATTAAATTTTAAAAGTCGTATTAGGACTAGGGTTTGGACACCGGTGGAAACCGAAACCGGTATACCGGTTTTTTGGTTAATTTTCAAAAACCGAGAAACCGAGTTTTTCCCGAAAAACCGAATTCGGTTTTTTTTTTTTCAATTTTTTTTTCATTAATACTTGTATTCAAATTTATAAATTAGCCCGTGATCCATGGCTCAGAGATAAGATATTACAATAGCTTCTAGTAGCTTGGGGTTTCGGGTTCGCTTCCCGTTCCAAGCGAGAAAAATTTATTTCATTTGAATTGGCTATCAATCATTTGAAATAAATAGGGATGGGGTTTAAATGGCCTTAGATGCCGAAAAAGACCTTTGACAAATAAAAAAAAAAAAAATTATAGATTATTTATATTTTTTCTCCCATTTTCTAATACTTAAATAATCTATATATAATAATAGCGGAGTGTCGGTCTATCCGTCCGTCTGTCTCGCTCTGTTTGGCCAACTTTCCGTTGGAATTTTGAAACCGAAATTTTGCAGTCTTATAGAGGACGTTATGGAGAGTCCAGGAAAAATACTCGGGTTCCGAAATTCCTACAATTTTTTGAGTTATTAATTCATAAAGTTATGATTTCTCCCATAGGAAATGTATAGAGAAATTTATGTATTTTTTGTATTCTATGAATGTAAACAAATCCTCAAGCAGGCACTGGATCAGAATAGTAGTAATAATAATTTTTTTTTTTTTTTTTTTTGGCCAGATGGCTTAAATAGAAATGCCTGAACCCCAAATATATATTAATTACAACGGTTATCGTCTAAAGTCTTAAATGGCCTGAGTTGCCGAGAAGACTGTGTGAATGTGTGTATGTGTGTGAGTGTGAATGAGAAAAAAGTGTGAATTTTTTTTGGGTTCGGATCCCAGGCAGTCCGATGATTTTATTTAAGCCATTTGGAGTGGCAGGCAGGAGCGCAGTTATTAAAAAATAATTCTATAAAATTTTGCTTTGAGTATTTTTTTATTTTTTTTTTCCTTGATCTACATTTGAAAAAAAAAAAAACCGGTTTAAAACCGGTTTACCGGTTTTCCGCTTTGTGAAAAACCGAAAAACCGGTTTTCAAAATTTTCCGGTTTTTTTCCAAACCCTAATTAGGACTAAATCAATAAGGAGGTGCCATCTAATGATTAATTTAAAAACTTAGTTGTCCGTTCTTTTAATAGATTGCTCTATATTATTTTAATATCAATTCTGCTTTGTACACAGAGCGGTCATCAGCTTAGAGAAGGCACCTTACCACTATGTTTAACGCCCCTAACGCATTTGATATTAATAGACAAAGCCCACCTACTATATCCTGTGAGTATTTTTTTAAAAAAATTATTTCAAAAAAACTGTATTATGTAATTATAATATTTATATTAGCTAATTTTATTGGTGAATTTCTACCTGGGTAGGTTGTTCTTTTTAAGTTAATTTGCTATGTAGTTATTTTTGTTTTATTCATATTATTTGTATGCTTTGGTTTTATTTCATGTTATTTTATGTATTTATTTAATTTTTTACTTTTATATATTGTTAGACATTTACTATATTGAAAAGTTTTTTTTAACCGATGGCCTTTGGCCGAAAGGATAAAGAAAAAAAAATAAAAAATATCTTGAATATATGCATATCGAATCGACGGTAACTAAATACCCAGTATATCTCGACACAAAAAAATCTGGTGTGACAAGCACAGAACACAACTTTTGATTTCCGAATGTAAGAGAGAGTTGTGCGACCAGTCACATCAGATTTTTATAATTAAATTATTAGAAGAAATGCAATAATTGTTTTTCGAATGTAATTTCTCATTTTGTTTCAAATATTTCTATATTTTAAGAAGAAATTGTGTTATGTGCTGTGTTTAGTACCATCATTTATTTTTGCCTATTTAGTAATATTATTATTGATTTTGTTTTTGTACACCTTACGGACTGAATAACAACATATTAATAAATAAATAAAAAAAATCTGGTGTATATATCACATAACATTCTCTGTCTAATCGACTAGCCTATTTGTAGATATAATCCAATTTGAAATTTGAGAATAAAAATATGACTACGTCCTGTTCGTTAAAAAGCGATTATCGACACAAAAAATCTGGTGTGACACAACTTTCTCTTGCCAAAGGGTAAGAGAAACGAAGGTAAAAGAAAGTTTTGTGCTGTGCGGCAGTCACACCAGATTTTTTTTATTAAAATAATTTATATTGTTCCCCCCCTTCTTCAAGTTTCATTATTTTTTAAATTTTTTTTTTCCTCTGACTACCCTACCCGTCATAGGTGTGTGTCCTAGTTTCATTATTCTGGCTTATCTGTCTGTTGGTGAGGAGCGGCGATCCTCTGCTACCCGGCGGTCCGGAATAGACAGGAGGTGATCGATTCGTACGGCGCTCGGCGCCTGCCGCGCCCCCGTCTGCACATGGTTTATCCGGCTTTCATAACAGCTAACAGGCTAACCTACCCTTACCGCCCTAACATATATGCCCTTTCTATTCTCCTGGTATTAATACTCCGCTCTCTGTCGCAGTCTCTTCCTCTCTCTCATCTCTCTCTCTCTCTCTCTCAATACTCACTTGGCCCTATATTGACTAGCTGTCCACCCTACCCACTACTCTTTCTCTTTCTCTCTCTTGGACTCTCTTCATCTCTCTCTCTCTCTCTCTCTCTCTCCCTCCTGCTCTATATACACTTGGTTGCCCGGCTAACAGCACCTGCCAGGAAGTCAAAAAATATTCTAACCGCGCAACCCCAATCGCTTTACGCAAAATGCAGCGCTACCATACAGGTAATCAAGGATTCAAAATTTGGCGGAAAATCAGATTTTGATTAGGAAAATATTTTTACTTTCTCTTACCTATATATATTAATATATAGAGAAGAAATATTGTATTCATATTCGTTGTTTAGATTTTGATGGAATATACATTGTAAGCCCCCCTCAGTCAAAAAAAAGTTGACCATACATATGTATAGGCCTATATATGTATTTTGTAAATGTGTGTGAATCTCGCGGGCTGGAAATATGTTCAAGGTAGGCCGCGGGTTGCCACCTCTGCTCTAAACTAATGACCAGGGCCGGATCTAGGGGGGGGGGCAGTGAGTGCATGTGCCCCGGGCGGCAGATATCAGGGGACGGCAATTAAAGAAATTGTTTTCACAGGCCTGACGATGGCCCTCTGTGGCCGAAACCAGAAGGTTAGCGCTAGCTGGTCGTCGGAATAAAAATTTTTCACCAAAAAAATAAAGTCATCTTTATTAAATTAATTGCCTAACACCTGCAATAGGAAATAAACTTCCTGTATATATATATATATATATATATATATATATATATATATATATATCAATATATTCCTACATCTCCTGGATTCTAAATTAAAGAAAGATTTACTAAAAAAAAAGGTAAAATGATATGCATTTTGTATTTTAAGGAGAGGGCGGTTAATTAAATTTTGCACCCCCCCCTAAAAAATCTCGTAGTTCCGGCCCTGCTAAAGACCGGGATAATTTGCCTTTTACAAAAGATAAGATCTCTCATTTTATATTTATTACTTTTTTTTTTTCCTTTTCTCAATATTGTTAATAACAAACGTCAGATTATTAAAATGATAAAAAATTTCATATTTATAAAACATGCATTTCATGTCAATAAGCAAGGACCATACCGCACGAAAGCGAATATTTCAGTAATGTTGTGGCCAATGGGAATTTATCATCCACTGGGTGGAAGTTTATACTGCCTACGGCAAGTAAGGTATCCGTCACAACCAGTGACGGCGCTACAGGGGGCTAGGGGGCATGCCCCCCCCGGCAAGGACCTCTGCCCCCCTGGATGCCCCCCCCAAACAGCTCGAAAACCAAATAAAAAAAAATTTCTAAAATTATTCACTTTTCCTTAAAAAAAATGTAAATTTTTTAAGCTTTTTATTACAGCGTAAAAAAGAAATTATTTTTTTTTTATTCTTTATTTTAATAAATAAATTTAGTTACTCTCAAGTTTTTGACAAGTAAATATCTTTCTTTTGTGCCGTTATAATGTCATCGAAAAGAAAAAAAATATCCGATAACTTTACCAATCGAAATGAAATAAATAGAGACGGGTCATGGGCGTACCCAGCGAGGGGCAGGGGGGCAGCTGCCCCCCCCCCCTCCCCTAGAAGCAACAAAAAAAAAATTAAATGTTTATAAAGTAATGAAACGAAACAAAATTGGTGGTTGGCGACGGGGAATGATTCTTTTTGTTAGGACTCGAGGGTTTTTAGGCCTTTAATTCGAAGGCTTTACCCCTCTATATAAAAAATAGCTATGTCACGATCTGGACGACCATGATCTGCCCCCCCCCTGGACGACCATGATCTGACCATGCCCCCCCCTAGATTTGATCCTGGGTACGCCCATGAGACGGGGTCTAAATGGCCTTCGAGGGAGCTTGTTCCAATCACGGGAGCTCATGGGGACAAAGGAAGATTGGATTTGACTAGTTCTGTTAGTCGTGATCTGAACAGCATAAGGATGCTGGGACGATGCCTCTCTTGTGTTCCGTGAATATGTTGCATTGGGTGGGATAATTGATTTTAATTCGGCAGAGCATTGACCATGGTAATACCTGTAGAAGAGAGATAGTGAAGATACTCTTCTTCTATGATCTAGTGACTGTAGGGATGCAGTAAGGGTAGAATCACCTATCAGTCTAATTGCAAGCCTCTGTTTGGCGTCCAAGGAGGAGAGAGCGTCTTTCGACGCCCCTCGCCAGAGGTGGGAACCATATTCAAGACACGGCCGAATTTGGCTTTATAGATGGTTAGGAGTTGATGGGAGGAAAAGTAACGCTTCGTTTTGAATAGGAAACCTAATTTCCTTGCGGTAGATTTAACCACAGAAGAGATGTGGTTGCTCCAGGAGAGATCAGATGTAATTGTCACTCCCAGAACAGAAAACGAATCTTTGAACTCGAGACTTGCTGTAAATAAGGGGAGGGCAAATCGTATTTTTTTTTTTAAGAATAACGGTATCTCGTAGTTTCTTTATTGGACAAGGATTTACGGATGGTATGTATTTGTAATCAAAATATAATTATTAAACTTCATTCACACTCTTTCATTCTATTTTTACTTTCTCTTAGCCTATATATGAAATATATAGAGAGAGAAAGTATTGCGATCATGTCAAAAATTCGATGTCCAGATTTTGATGGATATACATGTTTTGAGGTCCCCTGAGTCCAAAAAAGTGGGTCCCGCAAATTGGTCTGTGTGTGTGTGTGTGTGTGTCTGTGTGTCTGTGCGTCTGTGTGTCTGTGTGTGTGTAACGATTTTTTTAGCATGAAGGAATTGAGCTACCGGATTGAAATTTTATATTTAACTTAGGTACCTTCCCACACGCTCAAAATAAGCTTTTGAACAAAATCGGCCAAAAAGTACTAGTACTTTACTGATGTACTTTTTCAGTTTTTTTCGATTTTCTCAAAATTCCCTCCAAGGATTTTTTTAAAATTCATAAATGAACTATTTTTTAGATGCTCTTTAAAATGTATATTCTCATTTTGCCGTTGAAATCTTCTGAAGACCACTTTACTCTTGTTCTTCATAGGAAAGATAGAAATGGTTGCCATGGTAACGGAATTTAAATCTTTTTCTTTTTATTAGATTAAAAATCAATTATTATTTAAATTCCCATTTTTTTTAAATTTATTTGTGTCTTTAATTGTTTCAAAGAAAACATATATGTCTCTCTCTCACTTGCAAACATTATAGTCTGTCTCTACTCTTTTTAAATTCCCTTTCCGGCTCTTCCATCCATAGAAACAATGTTAATTTCCTATAGGGATTTGTATGTTAATTTCGATTCAAAAGGGGGTCCCCTTTGGAACTTTTTACGCATTTAAAATTTTTTTTTCCAATTCTTATGAAATTTTGTATTTATTTACGATTCTATATTGTGTATAAAATGTCCAAATATGAGATTAAAATTTTGAAAAATAACCATAGTTTATTTCAAGCAATCAACATTTAAAATGCAAGTTTGAAACTAAGGTGCTATCGGAAACTAAATATATCTCGACACAAAAAATCTGGTGTGACCAGCACGGTGCACAACTTTCTCTTACCGAAGGGTAAGAGAAAGTTGTGTGCTGTGCGCCAGTCACACCAGATTTTTTTTCTAGAAATTAGACAACATTGGGTTTTTTGGGAATTGAATTTTACTTGATTGAGGTTCCCCATTCCTCCAAAGGACCAAGATTATCATTAATCGAAGACACAGCCCTCAGACGACCAGTGGATATATTGTGTTCTTTGGAGGACGTATAGCCCTCGCCTTTTCTTTATTATGAGAAGCCGTGCCACCCGCCTTGGACGGGTTTCGTGTCTTGAAAGGTTGGTATCCAATTAGCTTAAATAAAATCATCTGACTACCTGTGATCCGAACCCTCGAACCTTGGTATACAAGACAGGCGCGCTACCAACTACGCCAAGCCTGATGCCGAAAGAAAATTATTGTCCGGTAGCGTGACGGACACTCTGCTATTATATACATATATAGATTGTAGAACCTATAATCGCTTTATGTTGACTGAGATTAAAAATTTTAATCATTATTGATCAATTGATTATTATACCAAGTTCACCCGTTTTAAAATAAAATAATATACCAAGGGTCGCCAGTTCGGATTCCAGGCAGTCCGATGATTTTATTTAAGCCATTTGGATACCAAATGGCTTAAATAAGAATGCCTGGACCCCATATATTTATATATTATTAAATACGAGTTATCGTGTGGATGTGGGGGTGGATGTGAGTGTGAATGGGAAAAAAAGAGGGAGTGTTAAAAAATAAATAAATATATAAAATAATCCTCTTGTACTAGGGGTAAGGAATAAATAAGGAATGAGTCTATATGGCAGTGACGTCATTTGGAAGGAGCAGGGGCATTTGCCCCCCCCCCCCCCACTCCCAAGAGCTCTGATTCTTAAATTTTCAGGGTGGCTACAGAGAAATGATTTGAAATTTCCCTGATAATTCCAGGTTTTCCAGAGAAATTTTTCTATTTTTCCATGATTTAAAATTTTTATTCGTGTAATTAAGATGTCTAGAGTTTTGATTAAAGTTGCCTTTTTTGACCTTTTTCTCAACAAATTGAGCAGCCAAAAATTTTACTTGTATCATGAGTACAAAAAATACTGATGATGAGACGAGTAACTTTTTACTCAATATGACACTGAGATAAAAAATACTTTTCTTATGAAAATTTTCTTGATTCAAACATAATTTGTTTCAACGAATTTCTTGAACAAAGGAAATTTTTTTTTTTTAAACATTCACACTTTTTTCTCATACACACATTCACACAGTCTTTTCGGCAACTTAGGCCATTTAAGACTTTGACGATAACCGTTATTTAAGAATTTATCTATTATTGGGGTCCAGGCATTCTTATTTAAGCCATTTGGTATCCAAATGGCTTAAATAAAATCATCGGACTAAAGGAAATCTTGTTAGGACAATACTACATTTTTTTAGTGTCGGGAAAATAGTCATAGCAAAACCAATTTAAAAAACTAATTTAACATAAATTTAGAAGAAGCGATAAATTTCCCTGATACTTTTCAAAATTCCCTGAAATTTTCATGGTAATTCCTGGTCCCCTGATAATTCAAGCCTTTTAAGGTTTTTCAGGTCTATAGCCACCCTGATTTTATATTGTTCTAAATAAAATATTTTAAAATACAGTATATCCAAGAGTATATAAACTGTAAAAAATTAATTTAATTTAATATTTTTTTGGCCAATTTTGAAAAAATTATTTGTTAGTAAAAGTTTGCCCCCCCCCGTCCAAGAAAAAGATTAAATGACGCCACTGCTAATTGGCATAAGATGCCTAAAAAGACCTTAAACGAAAATAAAAAAACTTAAATAATCAAGGAATATCTGAGTATTGTATTTGTCACGTTGCTATACATATTAAGCTTACAATATATTTTAATTTTTACTTTCTCTTACCTATGTATATATGTAATATATATATAGAGAGAAAGTATTGGATTCATGTCAAAAATTCGATGTCGAGATTTTGATGGATCTTCACGTTTTGAGGTCCCCTGAATCCAAAAATGGTTTTTGCGACATGGTCTGTCTGTGTGTGTGTCTGTGAACAAAATATCTCAAGAACGAAAAGAGCTAGGAGGTTGAAATTTTATATTTAAGTTAGGCACCCCCATGGGACGTCACACGAAGCTTTTGAACAAAATCGACCAAAGAGTACTAGTACTTTACTGATGCACTTTTTCAGTTTTTTTCGATTTTCTCTAAATTTGCTCCAACGATTTTTTTTTTAATTCAAAAATCAATTATTTTTTAGATGCTCTTTAAAATGTATATTCTCATTTTGTGATTGAAATCTTCTGAAGACCACTTTACTCTTGTTCTCCATAGAAAAGATAGGAGAAATGGTTGCCATGGTAACAAAATATAAACATTTTGCCATACTTATAAATTTTACATCTTGAAAATCGAATGTACCCTACTGTCGGAAACCAAATACATGTCGACACAAAAAATCTGGTGTGACAAGCACAGTACACAACTTTCGATTACCGAAGGTAAGAGAAAGTTGTGTGCTGTGCGCCAGTCCCACCAGATTTTTTTTTTTTTACTTGTTTTAGAAACACTTTTGAATATCACACACATCAAACATGAATAAATATTCAGTTAGGCTTTGCCTTTACGGTATGCTACTAAATATCTTTTCATTTCTATAAATTTCTCAAAATAAGAGAGGCTCTCTAAAGAATAAAGAGTTAAAAAGGCTTCTGAATGTAAAGCCGGAGGAATGGCCAGATAAAAATATTGCAATACTAGTCGCAAAGCCCGCCTTCGGCGGGCTTTCCGCCTGGCCAGGGTGCTACGCCCCCTGGACCCCTTGCTCGCTTTTGGCGAACAATTGCCAACAACAAGGCAATAATAATTGCCTGCAGGAATAATTGAATCGTTTATTTCAGAAAGCACCTAAGGGACAAAATTTCAAAAAATGTGTTTTTGGTGCTAATGTACAATTTAAAGGTAAATACATCTTTTAGTGCCGAAATAACCAATGTTCCTCATCAGCAATGCTATTTGGCAGCCTTGAAAATAATCCGTTTATTTCAGAAAGAACCCAAGCGCCGTCGCTTAGGTTCTTTCTGCGGTAAATTTCACTCATGCCCTGTAGACATCACGTGTGTTGTGACTCACAGCCTTCGCTTAGGTTCTTTCTGAGGTAAATTTCACTCATGCCCTGTAGACATCACGTGTTTTGTGACTCGCAGCCGTCGCTTAGGTTCTTTCTGAGGTAAATTTCACTCATGCCCTGTAGACATCACGTGTTTTGTGACTCGGTGGTTTGATTCAAAGGTTACCTAACACTGAGTAGTTAGTTTTCGTGAGTTTTCGATGAAAATTAGGTGTTATTTTGTTGTTTATTATTACATTATATAGTTTTTTTTTTGACGTGACAACGTCTTACAAATCATGTGTCTATAGAGGCAAGTTAGAGGGGCATGCACGAAAAAGTTTATCGGCTTCAATAACTCCTCTGTCTTAAGAGGTATAATTATAGGGAATATACGGTTAGAAAGAATGAGTTTTCAGCTAAAGATTTCACCATTTATTTTTTTCCTATCATTTTATTTTACCGCGCTGCGGTAAATTCTAATTTGAAAGTTTAAACCCCTGTAGATTCCGAACGGCTAATCCGATCAGACTAACTGAGATGTCATTTGGTGCAGAAACAAATCCTCTAATAGAATAAATAAAAAAATCCCGAGCAATTAACTCGAAAATCGCCTAGCTACTTGACCATAAAAGCTATTTTTTTTATTAAGCCGGGTGCCAAAGGCCATCCCCATAATATACAATATATAACATTTTACAAAACAATATAAATACAATATAAAACCATGTAAATACAATATAACATTATATAGTTCTTAAGCCATGTCGGATAGTTCAGATGATGAACCTATTCCCAAGCGTAGGCGTGGTGTTGTGCACGAAGAAAAATACAAACGGAACATTATTCGGAATGCTAGACTCAAAGGACTGCAGTACGACTCTGTATATACGCTGTTGTATATAGACATACTGTAGCGTGTAGTCTACTTGTATTTTTCGATTTAGGCATAGTAAAAACACTCTTTTTTATACTTAAGTGTGTCTATTACTTACCTTTGATACCAAAACAGGTAAAAATTAATGGTTTGACTTAATTTCAATAATAATTTTTAAAAAATCACTCGTTTATTTCAGAAACCACCTAAGTGCAATTTTTTCAAAAATTAATTACTCAAAAACTTAAAGGAAAAAAAATAATTTTTTAAATAGATTATCCCAATAGCATGTTTATGATTTGATAAAAAAATATTTGAAGTAGACTAGACCTATACTTAAGCTGCAAAACAGTTTTTTTTTAGTTTTCCGAAAGTTGAAAAAATGCACTTAGGTGGTTTCTGAAATAAACGATTCAATTTTGATAGTTATTAATATTTTTGTTGCATTACAAATTTTAAGAAATTTTTATTCAGATATTGAAGAAATTTGATTATAATCAATTCCCCAGAAATATTTAGAGATTCAAATATTTACTACGTTACTCCCTGGTCCATGTACTATATGTGTACTTAATTTCAAATAGATTCATTGGAAATTGTGGATTTCTATAGAACATTTATATACATACATACATTTTTTCCATTTCATTTTTACTTTCTCGTATAGAGAAAGTATTGTAGGGGAGACCGGGGCAGGTTGGCCCACTAATTTTTATTTCTTTTATAAAATTTTTTATTTAATCATTTTCGTTTATGTTTTCATTTTAAAATGTTGGTGTAACCTTAAGCTACCAAATGGTCATCGTAAAAGTCTCCTAAATTGATGTTAAATCGTAAAAAAATTCGACTACGAGATTTTGATGTTTCTCCACGTTTTAGACCTCCCTGAGTCCAAAAATACCATTTTTGGCATTATGTCTCTCTCTCTCACTCTCTCTCTCTCTTGTGTGTGTGTGTGTGTGTGTGTGTGTGTGTGTGTGTGTGTGTGTGTGTGTGTAAACACGATTGCTTAAAAACCAAAGCAGCTAGATCGATGAAATTTGGTATATGCTCCTTACACTAAAATTGTAGATTTCTATCAACTTTTGGAGTAAATACGTCACTTGGAAGTAGTACTTTACCTAATAAGTTTTTTCAGAAATTTCAAAATTTTCAATTTCTTTGTTATATTATGATAAAATACTCAATTAACGAAAAATGTCGTTTTCTTCTTTGATGAAGAAAACGACATTTTTCGTTAATTTTCATTCTAAGACCTAAAATTCACATTTTAATTTAAACAACCTTTCAAGGGTGTCATATCATAAAGGTAGTATTTGGGTTACGTTGAGGAATAATTCTGTTTATTATTTCAGAAGTATTCTTTTTATTTCTTTTTTTTGAGCTTTTTTCCATAGAAGATTAACCCAATTATTCCTCAACGTAACCCAAATACTACCTTTATGGAGTGTCACCCTTGAAAGTCCCTCGAGCCCATAAAAATTCTACCCCTATAGATAAAATTAAGAAAAATTAATAATATTTAATTTATACCCCCCTATAAATATTATTACAAATAAAACTCTTATAAAAATAATTCTTGAATATTCAGCTAAAAAAATTCTGATTGCCATCCAGCTCTGCTGAAAATATTGAGTAGTAGTTGGGAAGTTTAAATATTTGGAACTTCTTCTCCGGCTCTATGTAATAAGCACAGCCGACTTTTGTAGCGGACTTAGACCCGTCTGTATATATGATTTTCTCGAAGTTTTGAGTGACGATGGTTGGAAGTTTTTTGAAATGTTTATAGGGCGAATTCTGATGCTCTATTGGAATTTGAAACTTTGGGTACCGTGACGTTTTCCTTAATGGTATGTTTAGATCTCTAATTTTCTTTAGAGCTTCAACTAACGGTATTGGATGTCTGCCCCAGTACGGTAAGTAACTATTTTCTAATGTGTTAATTGCTTCCATTGTTGGATGATATATTTTTCTTTGTCTTTTTAGGCAAAATTTCTGCGCTATTGTAGTTCTACGAATAGAAAGAGGAGGGTCATCGGCTTCAATTAGTAATGCATTGGTGGGAGTGGAGCGAAGACAACCTAAGCAACATCTTAAGGCTCGAAATTGAAGTCTGTCTAACTTTTGAAGATTTGAAAAACTTGCTGAACCATAAAGCAAAGAACCATACTCAATCCGAGATCTGATGAGTGCTTTATGTATCAGGAGAAGCGTAGACGGATGGGAACCCCAGGACAACGCAGAAAGGATTTTTTATTAAGTTTAGCGCTTTTGTACATCTTTCCAGAATGTGGCTAATATGTGCTTTCCAGAGAAGTTTGGAGTCGAGGACAAGACCGGAGGTATTTTACTTTTGCCGATAGAGGATATTTTTGATTATTTAGTTCTACTTCATTTATAGGGATTCTTCTTCTTGCAAACAGACTTACTGAAGTTTTTGACTTAGATATGTCCATTCCTATTTTATTTACATAACCGTTGAGAAGCTTCAGAGACTGGTTAACATTTCTTATGCAATTTTCTATAAGGGTATCACTGCTAAAGACTACAATGTCATCCGCGTATTGGATGAAGCTGCACTCTAGCGTGGCTAACTTTGTGAGCTCATAGGTAAAGCAAATAAATAGTAATGGGGACAACACCGATCCTTGGGGGACTCCTTTGAAGAGAGTTCTAGAGATTGTTTCTGTCTCATTCCTAACAAATATCTGTCTTCCATATAAGAGTTTGAATATCCAACTTTGACGTGGATTCTCCAATACCAAGAGAGACTAGTTGTTCAAAGAGGATATGGAGGTCTACCTTGTCATATGCGCTTTCCAAGTCGACAAACGCTGCCAGAGTATATTCCTTTTTGGCAAAGGCTTCTTGGATTTTGCTGACTAGCACAGATAGACAATCCATTGTTGAATATTCTGAACGGGGAAACCTAGAGAATATAAGGGGAGTTTATAGTTTGTTTCGAGATAATGTTCCATTCTAAATTTGACTAATTTTTCAAAAATCTTTAATATCGTAGATGCGAGGGCTATGGGCCGGTATGAATGACCTGATGCTGGATCTTTCTCTGGTTTTAGTATTGGTAGGATTAGGTATTTTTTCCACGATTCTGGGATGGTTAGGTTATATCTTATATCGTTAAAGATATCTAGCATGAAAGAGATAGTTATTATTGGAAGGTGTTTTAGCATACTGTAAGATATATTATCTAATCCTGGTGTAGAGTCATTTGTTGAAGACAGTGCCCTCATAATTTCTGTCATATTAAACGGAATAGCTAATATATCTTGAGTCTCTATAGCTTGGGTGTCTATAATTATGTTTGGGTCGTTCGGAGCACATTGAAGGGACAACTTGTCCAAAAATTCATTTACAGTTTCATTACTAAGTGAACGTCTCCTACTATTGTGAGAGCCGTTAATACATTTAACTTTATTCCATATTTCTTTTGGAGAGGTGCTTGGATTTAGAGACCGCGCAGAAGGTGGCCCAGGATTCTCTTTTTGCCTTTTTTATTACTCGTTTTGAGTTAGCTATTGCTTTTTAAGTTCGAGGTAATTATGAATGTTTGGGTTATTTTTATATTTGTTAAAGTTTTCTTTTCTATCTTCCAGAGCTTTGTTGCAGTCTTCATACCACCAGCATAATGGGGGTCTTTTGTTGTAGGGTTTACTAATCGGAATAGCTATGTCAGCAGCTTGAAGAATTGATTCTTCCAGAAACTTATACCTGTTTTCCACAGAAGAGTGATATGGGGGGTTCTCTAAACATTCCTATCAGTGATACTTGGAATACTTCCCACTTCGCTTTCTTTAATAGGTATTTTCTCTGCTCTAACCTATTGGGACTATCTATATTTCTGATACATTTGGAAATTTGGATTACATAGTGGTCAGAGCCGAGCGTGTCATTTATTATTTCCCAGTCAAGGGATGAAGCCACACTTGCCGAACAAAACGAGACGTCCACGATGGACTCTGTGCTTGAAAGGTGATTCAGCCTAGTTAAAATGGATTATATTTATTTTTATAATTAAAAAAAAAAAAAATGTTCTGCTAAGATGTTTATATTTTTCTTCTGAATGGTTTTTTACTTTCACTGTGTTTTGATCTGGTGTGAGATCTTTATCAAAAAGATCACTTAAAAAAATCGAGTGGGCAATATATTATAATTGAATAGGCCTGTTTGGATGTAACATAAAATAAGTAGATAATCGTTTCCTTTGACTTTTCAAATTGACGTATAATCAATAATAATAAATTGAACATATATTAGTATTTAAATAGATGGATTTCTAAAATAAAATACTTGTATAGATTAAATAAAAAATTTTTATTAAATAATATACTGTATGCTGTATCAAGTATAATGTTTAAAGAAGATTTAAACTTTCGACAGTAGGCTCTCGTTGAAAGATTTTGTAAATTAAAATTAAAATTCCAAATTAAACACTAGGTTAATTGTTTCAAAGGTTTTATTAATTATAAAATTAACACTTGAAAAGTATTTCGACAATTCCTTGTCATCATCAGTGCTTACATTCTAATAAAATTGTCGGAATTCGTATTAAGTGTTAATTTTATAATTAATAAAACCTTTGAAACAAATAACCTAGTGTTTAATTTGTATTTTTAATTTGTCATTTGTAAACTTCTGAAGATGACACACATAGTGTCGAAATGCGTATTAGGTCAATAAAATGAATTGAAACAAATAACCTTGTGTATAATTTATATTACCTACTAGACGCAAAGCCCCGCCTTCGGCGGGGCTTTCCGTCTAGCCAGGGGCTACGCCCCCTGGACCCCCCTTTAGCTCGCCTACTTATATACATACCGGTACATACATTTTTCCCTTTTCATTTTTATATTATTTTAACGGTTAATTATTCATCAACTTAAGATTTTTTGTGAATCATATCCTTTCCGGGACTCTCCCGGTACACAGACAAATTTACGCCGATATTTTAGAATTCAAAATGTAAATAAATAAAAAAAAACGTAGCATAAACATGGGTAAATATTTATATTTTGTTACCATGGCAACTATTTCTCCTAATTTTTATTTTTTTCTTATTTTACCGGTTAATTACTCATTAACTTATTGTTATTTGTGAAACAAAACCTGTCCGGGATTCTCACAAACATACACAGAAAATTTCATCATAATTGGTTCAGTCGTTTAGGAGGAGTTCAGTCACATACACACGTACAGAAGAATTTTATATATAAAGATTAAATATGTTCCAACTAGTGCCAACGGTCGCCAGTATCAATTTAATTTTTAATTTTATTTTCTAAAAAATCTATAATAGTTTAAATTTATTAATTTGTGGTCCTCTTCTATGTTTGAAGACATAGATTTCATTCTAATATTTCTTAATCATCTCTGTCTTCTTCTTCTTCTTCTTCTTTCCTAGCAGTCCGGGGTCGGCGGAATGGGTTTTTTGGGACCGGAAGAAATAGGATAGACCTGCCCGTCGCACGGTCTGACGCCTGTTGAAAATATAGAAGGAAGGGGCAGACATAAAGAACAGGACTGCCAGTCCTAGCTCGGGTAGCTCGTGGTCGCCACCCACAAGATGTGAGCACACCTGACCCTGACACACAGACAGACCATGTCGCGAAAACCACTTTTTTGATTCAGGGAACCTTAAAACGAGATCCATCAAAATCTCGACATCAAATTTTTGACATGAATCGAATACTTTCTCTCTATATATTTATTTCATATATAGGGTAAGAGAAAGTAATAAAAAAAATTGAAAAAATACATCAGTAAAGTACTAGTACTACCTATTTGGTCGATTGGAATGAATTTCTTGCCCATGCTTGGGACATGAATACTTAGCTTAAGTATAAAATTTCAGTATCGAGAGTTCGTTCCTTATTGATTTATTAAATTTAATCCACATTTTTTGATATTTCAGGTGAAATTCATTCAAATGATAGTGAAAATGACGTCAAATTCAAGCTAAAGGGAATCGCCTCCTTTTAATGGCAATTTCAAGAAAAACAATAAAACAGGCATTTAAAAGCAATAAAATCTCTTTCAGAGAAATTTTCATAAATATTATGTTTTGATATTTTAACTGGAATCGATCTTCTTGAAATTTAAGATTTTTTCTCAATAAATTAAATTAATTTCAAGTGAAATATCAAAACATGTGGGTAATGGGAATTACTCAAAAACGAAAAAACTCTCGATACTCAAATTTTATACTTATGTACCTATGTCGCAAGTATTTAAAGAAATTTCAATCACATCAGCCAAAGGGTACTAGTAATTTACTAATGTACTTTTTCAGTTTTTTTCGATTTCTCAAAATCCGCTCCAACTTTTTTGATTAAAATTCAAAAATTAATTATTTTTTAGATACTCTTTAAATAGTAGCCCATATCCATATATCCATATATATATTTTCGTGAAAATAGTTTAAGTACACTTTACGCTGCGATTAAACCCAGTAGGGGGGAGGGGGGGATTGATCCTCCAGGAAGCCCTGGCTATCATTACTCTGAGGAAGGGGGCATATATCGCACAGATCTTCCGGTGTAATATTCATACTTAAAAAAGTACTCGATACTTACTGGTATCAATACTTTATTTTAGGATACCACATCCCTCGTGCTGTGCGATAATCACACCAGATTTTTTTTAAACCTACCCTAACAATCCTTTCAATTTCATAATAAATAAAATACTAGTATTTATTTATTACATTACAGCATGTAATTTATAGTGTTATTTTTAAAGGATTTTTTTTTAAATTATTTTCAAATGAAATAAATTAGAAAATTATAATTTTTAAAAGTTGGTGGCTAATCTTTATGGAACCCTAATGTTTGATTTAGATATCAAATTTATTGAGCCTCGAACGTGTTTTAGATTTTTTTTATAAGCTTATTTTGTTTAAAAAATAAAACCGGGATTTTATTTAAAAAAAAAAAAATCTGGTGTAATAGAGAGACATTGTAAAAGGAAGTTGTGCTAATTGCACTTATCATTTTTCTAAATTAATGTGTAGTGTTTATCAATCAATACAAAACGTGGTATTGATAAATTATGATATATAAAATTATTTAACTTACTAGTAAGTTATACAATACAACAACAAAAAAAATCTCATAAATTAATTTTCTAATCTATAATTATTTTGTTTTTGAGGAAAGGAAATTCTAAATGATAATACATTCATATAACGGAAGGTCAATAACCATCATCCTGAGTGATTATCTCCCCTTGGTCATGTCAATTGGTGAGGTAAAGATTATATAAGTGAGACAATCAATTTGAACGACTGAAAACGCTTTGGACAATGATGATGATAAAGGAAGGGAATGTCATCGAGGCTCTCGTTAATTGGCTTTTATTTAAAATAATCAGACTGACATTCAATTGAGCTAACAGGGAAGTGAAATTTTATTTAAAAGAAAAATTCAATTTCTATTAGAGTTGTATATTGATATGAATTTTTTTATCGAAATTTTTGTGTGTAAAAAATTTCGGTGTTCATCATCAACTGAATCTTTTGTAGCTATGTCCTAAATTAATAAGTTTAATCGATTTTAATTTAAAAAATCTGGAGTGACTCGTTTCACAACACACTACTATATCTTATCTTCGGTAATTGAAATTTGTGTTCTATGCTTGACAAGATTTTCTGTGTCGACATTTAGATTCATAAATATAAAAATTCAGCCTCGAAGTCATTTCCGTCTTTCCATTTTAAACACACAGACAAACAGACATTTAGCGGGACGAAAATATTTAATTTTAAATTTTAAAGAGCATCTAAAAAATGATTTTTAAATTTTACTCAAAATCGTTGGAGCAAATTTTGAGAAAATTGAAAACAAAACTGAAAAAGTGCATCAGTAAAAAGCAGTAGTACTTTTAGACTGATTTTGTTTAAAAGCTTATTTTCATTCCACAGGGGAGTCCCTAACTTGAATATAAAATTTCAACCTCGTAGCTCAATTCCTTTGATGGTTTAAATTGAACACAAACAGACCATGTTGCGAAAACAACCTTTTTGAACTCAGTGAGCCTCAAAACGTGTATTTCCATTAAAATCTCGACATTGAAGTTTTGACATGAAACCAATTCTTTCCCTATATAAGCTTATATATTAACAATAGAGAAAGTAAAAAATAGAACAATGAATTTTCTAGTCTTTTTAAATGCTATAACAATTTTCGAAAGAACATGATTAAAATTATTTATTTTTTAACAAATTCATAAGACTTCAACAAAAAAGATGAAAGAACAAATTATTTTTCTAACTAAATTCCAACACGAGATCGTTCATTTATCTGAACACAATTGCTATCCATTTTAGTAGAAATAAGAGCAATTTTTTGTGCGTCTCGCTCTCTTTCTTCCTTTACATGAAAAGACTTTCAAAGGTGAATAAAAAAAAACATTTGTTATTTTCAGATCTATCCAGAGCTGCGATCAATCCGGCAGATAAATTGAACCATTAGAAATTTTTATTTGCACGATATCTTTAGAAAGATATATTTTCTTTTAAATTTTTGTTTTCTGCAAATAACCAACTCACTAATGGATTTTATGCCCTAATGCCAATTTATGCACCAATGGAAGATAAATCCAAAGTTATTCATGGATTTTTGCAATAAATTGAGGGAAAAAACATTTTTGATAATTTTTTGAGAGTATATTTGTTAATTGCTCCAAATGCACGCATCTACCTAATAAAGGCTGCAGAATTAGCAGAAACGTTGAAAGATTTTTTTTTACTTTTAAATTATTTTTTTACTTTCTCTTACCTATGTATATATGTAATATATATAGAGAGAGAAAGTATTGGATTCATGTCAAAAATTCGATGTCGAGATTTTGATGGATATACACGTTTTGAGGTCTCCTGATTTCAAAAAAAGTGGTTTTCGCGACATGGTGTGTGTGTGTGTGTTCAATTTTAAGCATGAAGGAATTGAGTTAGGAGGTTGAAATTTTATATTTAAGTTAGGCACCCTCCTAGGGCGTGAAAATAAGCTTTTAATCAAAATCGACCAAAAAGTACTAGTACTTTACTGATGTAGTTTTTCAGTTTTTTTTCGATTTTCTCAAAATTTGCTCCAACGATTTTTTTTTTAAATTCAAAAATCAATTATTTTTTAGATGCTCTTTAAAATGTATATTCTCATTTTGTGATTGAAATCTTCTGAAGACCATTTTACTCTTGTATTTCAGAGGGAAGATAGGAGAAATGGTTGCCATGGTAACAAAATTTAAATATTTTCCGGTACTTATAAATTTTACATCTGAATTCAAATGTTCCGTACTGTCATGTCGGGAACTAAATATATGTCGACACAAAAAATCTGGTGTGACAAGCACAGAACACAACTTTCGATTACCGAAGGTAAGAGAAAGTTGTGTGCTGTGCGCCAGTCCCACCAGATTTTTAGATACTGTTTCAAATGTATATTCTCATTTTGTTCTGAAAATTTGGTTAAAGCACACTTTACTCTTTTAATCAAATACTGTATATTTTAAATATACTATTCAATATATTATTCAAAAAATCGCTGTTTCTTTTGTAATTTTTTGGTAATATTTCTATGATATAGGGAAACATTTTTTTAAGAACTCAGTAAAATATGTACAGTATGTTGTAATAAAAAAAATTAAGGCCGGTTTAAATTTGATCCAAACTTTCGTGTATATCTCTCTATCCGCATAATATGAAATTAATCAAAAGTAATAGCTATATTAATATATTTAAATAAAAAATCCGACAAGCGGAATTTTAATTATAGTGGTTAAGAGAAATTTTATATGATTTATAAAACTTGTAAAAAAAAAAAAAATAATAAATAAATAACTTCGATATTTTATATATTCAAAAATGGCTTGAATTGATGAAATGTTAAAACAGGATATATCAAATTCAAATTAAAGTAAATAATTATTATCTTTCGGTAGCCTTGAAAGGTGAAGCAACAAACCATAACAAAATAATGTTTTATTCATTCATCTATTTATGTATAATATTTTTCTTTGAAGAGATGGTATTTAAAAAAAAATTATTATTATTATATCAATTTATGATATACATTTTAATTGAATTTTTAATATGAATAAAAAAATTAAAAAAAAAAAAACTTAATTAATGATCTATTTGTTAATTAATTTTTATTAATTAATATGGGAGAAAGTTAATTAATTTATAGCCTTGGAATGGTATAGGCTTATTTTTTTAATAGGAAAAAAATCCATTTTTTTTTTTTTAATAATCCGTACATTTTTTATTTCTTTACTTGCGCAAGTCAAACCAGAGGTTGGAGTACTAAGCAATGGAGGTCTTATTCTATAAGGAGTACTTTAGAAATAGTGATTTATGGATCCTCTGACATTAAAACGAAGGGAGAGGAAGGAGTAGGAGCTACTGTGACACCTCCAGTTATGAAACTAAATTTCTCTTCAATTGGATTAATATAGAGAAAATAACTTTTAGACTGATGATTCTTAATTAAGATTTATTCGCCAATCATTTATCGAGATTTAAATAGCATTCATTTTATAATGAATTTATATAGGCCTATATTTATTCATATAAGGCTGAAAGAACATCAATTGAGCAAAACGCTTTTGGACAAAACGTTTTGTCCAAGAGCAAAACGTTTTGCTCAATGCCAACTCACACCGATTAGACAAAACGTTTTGCCATTGGACAAAATGTTTTGTCATTCAGCAAAATGCTTTGCCATTGGAAAAAATGTTTTGTCATGAAGCAAAATGCTTTGCCACTGGACAAAATGTTTTGTCATTCAGCAAAATGTTTTGCCATTGGGCAAAATGTTTTGTCATTGAGCGTTTTTGCCTAATCAGTGTGCGTTGGCATTTTTTGCTAAATGACCGAACATTTTGTCCATTGCCAAAGCACACCGATTGAGCAAAACGCTCAATGGCGAAACATTTTGTTCAATGATACCGAAACATGCTCAATTGTGTTTTCCCTCCTAGGTGTGCGTTGACCCATAGAAAAGCAATGAAAAAACAGTTTTCAATAATAATTAGTCAAAAACGTTTTGTCTAAGAGCGTTTTTGCTCAATTATTGTGGATTCAGCTTAATTGTTAAGAATAAGTATGAAATCCTCGAATTTTGCTCAGGGGTTCAATTGAAAGAGTTAATTAGACATGACACTTAAAACAATTTAACTTGTCAAATACTATATATATTTTCAGACTGTTAATAAAGTACCATATAATTAATCCCAAATTCCTAATATTTTTTTAAATTTTGTTTCTGCTTTGAAGTTTTTTTTTCGATAATATTATATTAATATTAATATAAGAATAATTTACTTAAAAATGAAGGATTTTACTAAAATGATGAGTTGTGATTTAAAGTAGGTGATTGAAATGCATTCATGTCTCAAACCTTCACCTCAATATTTATTCCCTGACGTCTCTTTTAAGAATGTAATCAAGAATTATGAGAAAACATTTGTTCGATTAAATAACATGTAATGTAACATCATCAAGAGGATTTATTATAATGATGGTCATGAGAAATAAATAACTTAAAGAATCTTTAATTGGTGCAGATTTCTTTAAATGGAAATGAACTAATAGAGTAGTTTCATCGTTGTTATTTTATGCTGATAATATTAAGGGGAAGAAGAATAGTTGAATTAATCAGCACCGATTTTTATTCACGAAAAATATTTTTGATGTTTACATTTATTTTAATAGGCCTACTTATCAAATGCAATTAACAGCCTCAACTAATTTTTTTATAAATAGAAGATATTCATTACCAAAATTATTGACTGTCCTAACCGGCATTAATTAGGTGGAAATATTTGTGAAAATAAATAGTTTTGAAAGTGGGAAAAAATGGGAATATTAATCGTGAAAAAAGAAACTAGAACAGCCTGTTTTTTTTTCTTTTCTTTTTTTTTGTTTTTTTTTTAAATAAATTACTAGCAGCCCCCATGTACCTCCCCTTAGCTGGCTCGAGCCCGCCTGAGGGGGACTCTCGCCTTTTCTTAATTGGAATATGTTATGCATGAAGGAACCAAGCGCCATTGACCTAAATCTGAGATAAGAGGAATTTCATTTGCACAATTGTAAACAAAACCAATGACAATGACTTTTTTCTTATTTTATACAAAAAAAAAAAAAATGCACAGAGTAATAATGTTGTGATTTAAATAAAGAGGTATTTCTTTTTACCCTACAAAATGGCGGTCTTATTTCAATTTCGATCCAAATGGCTTAAATAAAATCATCGGACTGCCTGGGATCCGAACCCGCGACCAACTATCGTCCAATTATGAGAAGAAAATTATTATGATTTCAATCCATGCCTGCTTGAGTATTTGTTTACATTCATAGAATACATAAACATTTCATATAGGAGAAAAGGTAAATTTAGCAATTAATAACGCACCCCCGGCTTGATGTAGTTGGTGGCGGCTGGCCTTCTATACCAAGGGTCGCGGGTTCGGATCCGAGGCAGTCAAAAGATTTTATTTGGATACCAAATGGCTTAAATAAAAATGCCTGGACCCCCAATAGATATATTCAAAAGTTATAGGAATTTCGGGATGAAAATAATTTTCCTGCAATTCCTAAAAACTTTCCACGCACTTTTAATAACTAACGAATCATGTTTTTTAATTTATGGTATTAATTTATATATTAACGCGATAATTAAATTTAATATTTCTAAATAAGCGAGTCTCTTCTATGAGTAAAGAAAATAATGGCAGCTAAATAGAATATATTTCATTTATTTGGCCCTCTATGCGCTCTCTTCTCTTTTAAAATGTTTATTGATGTAACGTACAGTGTTAACACGGCTTAGTTAATACACTGTTTTTGTGTTATTGTTTACCTTTGTAAAATATTGATATATAAATAATAAACCTCGTTGTCACAAGCTGCTTGAGAAGTATTTCTTATTATAATTATAAGCAATAAGCTTTACATGGTGGCAGCGGAAAAAGAAATACTGTATATTTAAAAAATAATAATATTGGAGAGAACGTGGAAGATGTCCTTCAAACCACCGAAGCCATTTGTTCCAGACCTCCAACCAGCTGAATCTTGGCAGCAATGGAAACAAAATTTTGAAATTTATTGTCTCGCTGCTGAAGTAGATAAAAAACCCGAAATACAGAAAAAAGCTATTTTTCTATACACTGTTGGTGAAAAAGGGCAACAAATATATAATACTCACAAATGGGATAAAATTCCATCTGAAATTACAATGAAAGATATTATCCAGGTAATAGACCAACATTATAAGCCTTTTAAAAATACTACATATTTGCGATATAAATTTTTTACTGAGTCCCATGTAAAGCTTATTGCTTATAATTAGAATAAGAAATACTTCTCAAGCAGCTTGTGACAACGAGGTTTATTATTTATATATCAATATTTTACAAAGGTAAACAATAACACAAAAACAGTGTATTAACTAAGCCGTGTTAACACTGTACGTTACATGCCCCTTTCAAAAAGAAATTGCATTACTATTAAGTAACAAAATCTTTTAAATGAGAGGGCCTCTTTACGATACGTCCGAACCTGGAGGCTTTGGGCGACGGTTCATCTTTTTCTTTTTCAGGTTGCTTGTCTCTTTCAGGTGCTGCTGGCGGACTTTCATTCGTTTCGTTTTGAGTTGACGTACCAGGTGTAGCTAACTCACTTTCGTTATTATTCGAATTGTTGTTCACCAGGTTTTCTTTTAAATGTTGTCTATTTCTTCTTAGGATGTGTCCAGACTCCGTTTCTACCCAATAAGAGTTTGGATGACTGTCTTCCTCGACTATCACTCCCGGAC
This sequence comes from Euborellia annulipes, assembly GCA_023213315.1. Lineage (NCBI taxonomy): Eukaryota > Metazoa > Arthropoda > Insecta > Dermaptera > Anisolabididae > Euborellia > Euborellia annulipes. Next base: position 32,203 of record JAKCPI010010038.1, read on the forward strand.
TCCAATTTCTTTTTTCGTTCTGAACAACGACAGGCGTCGCCTTGGTCAGACTAGGCAACCTCTTTGCGCCTTCATTATAATATCTTTGTTGCTTTTCCGAGTTCTTACATAGCGTTTTAATTATTTTTTTATTGTCATATTTTGGTAAAAAATTGTCTTTCTTCATTGGCAAATTCGTTCTTAATTTTCTTCCCATGAGGATTTCTGCCGGCGAAGGGAGATCTTCTTTAGGGGTGCTATTATATATCATTATTATTTGAAAAGGTTCAAGGTCTTCTGATTTTTTCATCATTCCTTTTATAGTTTGTATATGTCGTTCCACTAGGCCATTCGATTGGGGATAATTCGGGCTACTTGTCAGATGTTCAATTTCAGATGATTTCAAGAACTTTTTAAATTCAAAAGAATTAAAAGGAGGTCCATTATCCGACATGATTTTTAATGGATAGCCATGCGTTCCAAAAACATCTTTTAGCGCCTCAATGACGTAATACGCTGTAGTTTCTTTCATTTGTTTTAACTCAACAAATTTAGAATGGTAGTCCACTATTAATAAGTATTTTTTTCCCTTAACTTTCATAAAATCAATCGCAATTTTTTGCCAGGGCAGTACTTCAACGGGGTGTGGCACCATTGGCTGCTTTTGGTTCGCTCTTGAATATAACAAACATTTTTTGCAATTTTTAATAAAATTAGTTATATCCTGCTCCATCTCAGGCCAATAGAAAGCTTGTTTGGCTCTTCTTATTGTTGATTTAATTCCCTGATGCGTTGCATGCAGTCGAAGTAAAATTTCCTGTTTTAATTTTGTTGGAATTACCAATTGATTGTTTTTAAAAATATATCCGTTGTTTGTGTGCAAATCCTGTCTAAAGTGAAAAAAATCTCTTAGCTCTTTCTTCACAAATTGTTTTTTTCTTGGCCAACCTCGGAGAATATAGTTTTTAACTTCGCTCAAAATTTTGTCATTCTTCGTTAATTCTTGAATTTGTTCAGACTTTTCCTTGGTTGCCACTATAACAGAATGAACTCGACATTTATCTAAAATATTAGTCCTTACCGTTTTGTTTGAGGGATGTCTTGAAAGTGCATCGGCAATATACAGAATTTGTAAAAGTGATGAAACGTCTAAAAAGCATTCAAAGAATATTATTATTAAAGATGAAGATTTAAAAGTTGAAAAAATTACAAAAAACAAGTCAGGTAGTTACTCGCAAAACAATACTAATAATAATGAAAAGTATTTTAAAGTTTGTTTCAGATGTACTCAGAGACATAAATTTGGTGAATGCCCTGCTTGGGGTCAGGAATGCAGAAAATGTGAAGGAAAAAATCATTTTGCGAAAGCGTGTAAGTCACGAAAGAAAATTCACAATATTTTAAACCAAGAAGATAGCGAGTCATCTGAAAACGAAGATTTGTTTGAAATTAAGACTATTACTATCAATTCTATTAAAAAGAAAGCTGATAAAAATGAATGGACCCAAGAAGTTAAAATAAGTAATTTAAAAATAGAATTTAAGTTGGATTCAGGAAGTGAGGTAAATATATTACCAAATAAATTATTTAAAACTTTTAAAAACATGCCTAAATTAAAAAGAGCACCTAATAAATTAATTTCTTATTCAAAAGATGAAATAAGTTGCCAAGGAATTTGTTTATTAGAATGTGAAATTAATAATAAAAAATATTCACTTGATTTTTATATTATAAATGAAAATTGGCAGCCTATTTTAGGAATAAAAGCATGTAAACAAATGAATTTAATTTCTCGAATTGAAAGTATTTTAGGAAATAAGACATCTTCGGAGGAAATAATTAATAAATATAAAGAAGTTTTTACAGGACTAGGATGTTTAAAAACAAAATGCCAGATAAAAATTAAAGATGATGCACAGCCCGTGATTGGAAGGACTAGAACTATACCAGTAGCGCTTCAAGATAAAGTAAAGAAAGAATTAATAAAAATGGAAGAGAAAGGAATTGTAAAGAAGATAAGTGAAGCAACGGAATGGTTACATCCTATTGTAGTTGTCGAAAAACCTAACGGTAGTTTGCGAATTTGTATGGATCCTCGTTCATTAAATCCATTTATTATTAGAGAACGATTAGAATTGCCGACTGTTGAAACTGTTATAGCTTCACTACAAGAAGCAACAAAATTTACGGTCTTGGATGCAAGTAATGCATTTCATCAAATACCTTTGGATGAAACAAGTTGTAAAGTATGTACAGTGACTACTCCTTTTGGAAGATACGCATATCAACGAATGCCATATGGAATATCTTGTGCCAGTGAGATATTTCAAAAAGCCATGAATGAAATAGTATATGGACTAGAAGGTGTTATAGTTTATATGGATGACATATTAATATATGGAAGAAATATAGAAGAACATGATAAGCGTTTAGAAGATTTTTTAAAAGTGGCTGTAAAAAATAATTTAAAACTGAATAAGGATAAACTACAATTAGCTGTTGATAAAATAAATTATTTAGGTCATGTGATTACGAAGAATGGAATAGAAATCGATAAGTCGAGAATAGAAGATATACAAAATATGGAAAGGCCGAAGAATATAAAAGAAATTCAATCGTTTCTCGGCATGGTAAACTATTTAAATAGATTTATTCCTAATTTATCACAAGAGACAGTTCCTCTCAGAAATTTGTTAAAAAAGGATTCAAAATGGATCTGGGAAGAAACTGAAGAAAGATGTTTTAATAGATTGAAGAATTTAATTACAGAAGCTCCTGTACTTTCTTTTTATAATCCTAACTTATCAGTAACTTTAGCGACCGATGCAAGTCAAGAAGGAATTGGTGGAGTACTAATGCAAGCTGGACATCCTATTGCATACTCATCAGCATCTTTAAATGAAGCTCAGAAAGGATATGCCTGTATCGAACGAGAATTGTTGGCAATTGTGGTGGCCTGTGAACACTTTCACCATTATTTGTATGGCAGAGAGTTCAAAATTCTAACAGACCATAAGCCCCTTATTGGATTGTCTAAAAAGTCTATTAGTCATATGACACCTCGAATTCAAAGGCTTATGTTAAGACTTATGCGTTACCAAGGCAAGTTAGAGTATACACCTGGGAAAGGTATGTATATTGCCGATGCACTTTCAAGACATCCCTCAAACAAAACGGTAAGGACTAATATTTTAGATAAATGTCGAGTTCATTCTGTTATAGTGGCAACCAAGGAAAAGTCTGAACAAATTCAAGAATTAACGAAGAATGACAAAATTTTGAGCGAAGTTAAAAACTATATTCTCCGAGGTTGGCCAAGAAAAAAACAATTTGTGAAGAAAGAGCTAAGAGATTTTTTTCACTTTAGACAGGATTTGCACACAAACAACGGATATATTTTTAAAAACAATCAATTGGTAATTCCAACAAAATTAAAACAGGAAATTTTACTTCGACTGCATGCAACGCATCAGGGAATTAAATCAACAATAAGAAGAGCCAAACAAGCTTTCTATTGGCCTGAGATGGAGCAGGATATAACTAATTTTATTAAAAATTGCAAAAAATGTTTGTTATATTCAAGAGCGAACCAAAAGCAGCCAATGGTGCCACACCCCGTTGAAGTACTGCCCTGGCAAAAAATTGCGATTGATTTTATGAAAGTTAAGGGAAAAAAATACTTATTAATAGTGGACTACCATTCTAAATTTGTTGAGTTAAAACAAATGAAAGAAACTACAGCGTATTACGTCATTGAGGCGCTAAAAGATGTTTTTGGAACGCATGGCTATCCATTAAAAATCATGTCGGATAATGGACCTCCTTTTAATTCTTTTGAATTTAAAAAGTTCTTGAAATCATCTGAAATTGAACATCTGACAAGTAGCCCGAATTATCCCCAATCGAATGGCCTAGTGGAACGACATATACAAACTATAAAAGGAATGATGAAAAAATCAGAAGATCTTGAACCTTTTCAAATAATAATGATATATAATAGCACCCCTAAAGAAGATCTCCCTTCGCCGGCAGAAATCCTCATGGGAAGAAAATTAAGAACGAATTTGCCAATGAAGAAAGACAATTTTTTACCAAAATATGACAATAAAAAAATAATTAAAACGCTATGTAAGAACTCGGAAAAGCAACAAAGATATTATAATGAAGGCGCAAAGAGGTTGCCTAGTCTGACCAAGGCGACGCCTGTCGTTGTTCAGAACGAAAAAAGAAATTGGAGTCCGGGAGTGATAGTCGAGGAAGACAGTCATCCAAACTCTTATTGGGTAGAAACGGAGTCTGGACACATCCTAAGAAGAAATAGACAACATTTAAAAGAAAACCTGGTGAACAACAATTCGAATAATAACGAAAGTGAGTTAGCTACACCTGGTACGTCAACTCAAAACGAAACGAATGAAAGTCCGCCAGCAGCACCTGAAAGAGACAAGCAACCTGAAAAAGAAAAAGATGAACCGTCGCCCAAAGCCTCCAGGTTCGGACGTATCGTAAAGAGGCCCTCTCATTTAAAAGATTTTGTTACTTAATAGTAATGCAATTTCTTTTTGAAAGGGGCATGTAACGTACAGTGTTAACACGGCTTAGTTAATACACTGTTTTTGTGTTATTGTTTACCTTTGTAAAATATTGATATATAAATAATAAACCTCGTTGTCACAAGCTGCTTGAGAAGTATTTCTTATTATAATTATAAGCAATAAGCTTTACAATTGAAACTATAATACACTCAACAAGAAATCAATTGAAGAAATCAAAGGTGAGAGACAAATGTTCAGAGTGAGATCACTTGATGGACCATTAATATTATCTGCACGTCAGCTTAGTTTGCTCCCAATGCCTGCATGGCATTCCTTATCCAAGGACCTCAACGAGTTCACAAATCAATGCAATCATGTCAATTCATACTGATCTTGCAATTTAATTTAATTTCCAGAGGACATCCTATTTTGATGGAAAAACATCTGACTGAAAAAGAACGAATATTCGTTATAATTACTTTTTATAGCTAAGTTAGATGAATTAAAACGAATCATTTAAATAAAAATTTGTACTCAATTTAAGTTAAGCCCAAAAATAGAGTAATATTTTAAGAGTATACTCTATTTAAGGAGGGATCGAAAAAAATTGCAAAAATAAATTCAAAATTATTCTTATAATAAAATCAATGGTATTTTTGGACTCAGGGAGGTCTAAAACGTGGAGAAACATCAAAATCTCGAAGTCGAATTTTTTTACGATTACAATACTTTCTCTATACGAGAAAGTAAAAAAAAAAAGAAAAGATAATTGAATAACTAACAACAAATACTATAAGTCACTATTATGTTTGTTTACAAGTAATGCCAAGCAGAGCTCAACCCCTGGATTGGTGACCCAGGCTGTTGAACATCTGCATTATCCATGCATTTTTTCTCAACCATATACGAATGTATCATTCTGTAAATAAATAAAAATCTTTTTTTTATATTTTCCAAAGAGTAATCTACAATTCCCAATTTAGTTTTTCCTAGTAATAAATCATTTTAAAGAATAGAATAGCAGGACAGCAAAGTATTTTTTGATTGCATAATTACATCATTTTCGATTACAAAGCTTTCAATCTAGCTATCTTTTTTTCTTAGTATTAATGTTAGTTGACATGCAAAGTTGTGTGTTCACTTATTCCCATATCCTCTAACAAAATCATTTGTTGGAAAGATTTGCACGATTTTTTTTTTTTGTTTAAAAATTTGAAAGGTGTTAGAAAAAATCTGGTGTGAGTGTCGCACAGCAGATTTTTTGTGTCGACATATATTTAGTTCCCGACAGTACGGTACATTTGAATTCAGATGTAAAATTTATAAGTATGGGAAAATATTTATCAAGATAAGGTGAAAATAAGAAGAAAATTCGCAGCTAGTTGTATTTCGTTATTTTTATTCCCATTATGTTGATGTTTCGATTCCGGTTGGGATCATCCTCAGAACTAATGTGCACAACAAGAGATAAAGAGATTAGTATCGAAAAAACATTATCACTAATCTCTTTATCTCTTGTTGGGCACATTAGTTCTGAGGATGATCCCAACCGGGATAGAAACGTCAACATAATGGGAATAAAAATAATGAAATACAACTAGCTGCGAATTTTCTTCTTCTTTTCACCTATCCTGATTGAACCACCAACTGAAACTTACTAATATTTAATTTTTTATAATTACAAGTTAGAGGGCATTTAGTTTAATAAACCGATCATCAATTAATATTGCTGAAATCGCTTGTGAATTTAATTTCCTAATTACCTCCCATCAGGATGCCCTGGCCTTAATCGGCCTCTCTTTTAGATAAAGTTAATTGAACAACTGATTAGACCCCCCCCCCCTCTTTTTAAAAGTTTCTGTGACGTCAATGCCAATTCAATTAAAACAATTATCTGCTTAGACAATCTGTAATACACGAAAAGAATGAAGAATATTGGTGCTGCTTGTCAGGAATATATCCTAATTAACTAACTTATCTTGATTTTAATCATTTAAAAAAGATAGAAAATATATTTTATAAATTAATAAAATTTCCAATTTGACGTCATCTGTTTACAAAGTCTTAGGTCTGCTATTTATTTTAAAAAATAATTTTTTTTTTACTTTCTCTTACCTAAATAAAATAAATACCTTGCCACTTTATAAATATTTTTGCCAACAGGACATTAAAATTCAAGAAATTTATAAACATAGGGGCTTAAAAACGTATATCTCCATCAAAATCACGACATCGAATTTTTAACGTGAATGCTTTCTCTCTATTGGTTATATTAACATAGAATAATATAATATATAGATAAGAGAAAGTAAATGTATTTTGGGATGTGACTAATTTAGTAATAAGTATTTAGAGATTTTTTGGGGGTAAATTTCAAACTCCCATCTTAAGAAAATCACCAGATACGAAAAAAAGATTTTTGAATATATATTAAGAAATGGCTTTAATAATCAAAATTAAATAAAATTGTATTTAGAATCTATAAATTAATTACAAATTCGTTGTTTCATCCTTTTGAAATCATCTATTATCTAGCTATAGATTAACTATCAACGTCAACCAACTGGCAATCTGAATTAATCAGGATTAATAACACCTTCCTAAGGCTATAGGACTTTTTTCGGTATGTGTGCTGAATGCAAAATTATTCTCTCTCTCTCTCTCGTACTCTTTATATAAAATGTACATACTAGATATACTATCTAAATAGCCAATAAAATTAATTTTATGTTCACTTCTTAAAGAAAATATTAATTAATATTTACCTTGATTTATTAAACCATTTGAGAAATTATAATATTTTATAAATTATTTTTCTTCTTATAGATGTCCTATTTTATTAAATACATTAAAAAGGAAATTGAATTTTTACTTTATCATGTGTTAATATATAGAGAGAGAAAGTATTGGATTCATGTCAAAATTCGATGTCGAGATTTTGATGGATATACACGTTTTGAGGTCCCCGAATCCAAAAAAGTGGTTTTCGCGACATGAGCTGTGTGTATATGAAGGAATTGATCTATGAGGCTGAAATTTTATATTTAAATTAGGCACCTCCCTGGAGCGTGAAAATAAGCTTTTAAACAAACTCGGCCAAAAAGTACTTGTACTTTGCTGATATACTTTTTTAGTTTTTGTCGATTTTCTCAAAGTTTGCTCTAACAAGTTTGATTAAAATTCAAAAATCAATTATTTTTTAGATGCTCTTTCAAATATACATTCTCATTTTGCTCTCAAAATTGTTTGAAGCACACTATACTTTTGTACTTCATAGGAAAGATAGAAGAAATGGTTGCAATGGTAACAAAACACAAATATTTTTCTCCGTTTGTAAATTTTATATCTTGAATTCTAATATATCGGCGGAAACTAAACATATGTCAACACAAAAAAATCACAGTACAAAACTTTCTCTTACCAGTGCTGTGCGACCAGATTTTTAATTGATCAAATCTAAATAGGCCTATATAAAGTTGATAATTTTTTACCAGACTTCAAAGGAAGTATAATATCTCTTGAATCAATTTTTGACATATAGCAAAAAGTTATGAATAATTTTTTGATTTCCTCATAAAAAAATGATGAATATAGCTTATAAAAGATTTTGTTTTAAGACGAAGTTTGGAATGAAATTAATGTATACATTTCCTGTTAAATCAACACTTAAGCACCATAAATAAACATCCAGTCTAAGTTTTTTATTAAAAATCTTTGAAGTCACTTTTCTTAAAAGACAATGAATTAATGCGTGTGAAAAAAATTAATTAATTAATACTAATTAATCACCGGTACTAATTATTAATTAAATTAAATACTAATTAATTAATTTAATAAAAGAAAAAAAGGAGGGTCTGGCAATAGAGAAAAGCAACGGCCCCCAATACAGACAGCTCTTATTAATCAATGCCAAAGCACGGTTGAATCTAGGAATGGTGGCCCCTAGTAACAAGTGTGTGGAACGTTCCCTGATAGCCACCGAAAATAATAATAAATATATAGGCCTATTGAAAAATATAACCCTAAATGGCCTCAAAAGCAGAAAAGAAAATTAAAAAAAAAAGTAATTTTTAGAATTGTAGAAACTAGCAAGTAAGTTCAAGCAATACTACTTACAAAGGAAATAAAATACAATACAATACAAATATTTTAAATATTTTGAAATAATTTCTAATTAAGACTTGCCTGAAAGGTAGAATATTATTATTCACAAAATATTTATTTTTGTTAATAGATTCAAGTAACCTTTAAACAATACAGTACGATATTATTAAATGGCAAAAATGGTCCTGTGCGTCAACGCAAAAATAATAATAAAGCAGAATATGTCCCTACTCAAATAAAATTAGCAAATTTAAACTCATTATTTCCTCATAAATATCATCAAAGCTTATCACAGGGAAATGTTATAAGACAGAGAAATGACGGCAGTTCCCAATTTATATTCTTCATTTCAAAAGTGAATATGTATTCAAGAATAAAATTTTTGCCCGCATAATATGTTTTACAAAAGAATGGGGAAAAAGTTAAAATTTAACTTTAGGGAAGCGGAATTAGGCCCGTATTAAACTACCACTATTTAAGCCCTGTATAGACCATAAGAAAAATTCAATATTAAAAACAAATCAAAGTTCATCAAGATTTTGATCCTTTTTTTAAAATAATGTATCACTAATGTTTAGTTAATTTCCAAGTAGATTTATTGTCCATTTGCTAGGAGAGATTATAGAAAAATTCATTAGTGAGTTGGTCATTTAAGTTGCTAATTTAACAGAATAAATTATAGAAAAAAATCTTTATTTTTTTAATTTAAATAAGGGCAGGTATAGCCAAATGAAAAGTCTTTATATGCTTATCGATCCCGGAGGCGTTTCGAGATTATTTAATGTCTCATCATCAGTCCGAATCGAAATGTTGCCTAAAGGTAGTCGCTAATAATACAGTACATGTACTATCAAGAGAAAAGATATTGGACAACCCCCTCACGTCTACCTGAATTTATATGTATACCTCAAAAGGCTCTAAATTCAGGTAGATGTGAGGGGGTTGTCCAATATCTTTTCTCTTGATGGTACATATGAATATATTATAATGAAAACGTCTCGAAGTGTACATGAGAGAAAAATTTCTCAATATGATATATATGATATTGGGAAATTTTTCTCCCATGTACACTTCGAGACGTTTTCATTATAATATATTCTTATATATTTATACATGTACTGTATTATTAATGACCAACTTTATGCAATATTTTGATTCGGACTGATGATGAGACATTAAATATATCTCGAAACGCCTCCGGGATCGATAGGCTTATAAAGGCTTGATTTGGCTGATTTGGCTGAATCTGCCCTTAAATTAATCAAGTATAGCTTCAGAGCCACCAAATTTCTCTTTATTTTTTTGATAATTTCATCATTATAATCTTAGAAAAAGAAAAATCTTATCAGTCTTACAAATTTCACTCAGCTGAAATATAAGTAGTATGATTTCACAATTTGGAGATTTGTATCTTAGGAGTGACAGAATAATTGATTCGTTGTATAAAATAAGAGGAACGAGATGTTTATTATTATATGTAGTGGTATTTATTTATTGTATTATAAAACGACCCCTTTTAAAGAGAGAGGGCAAGTGACCCGAAATGCAAAAGTAGTCTTTTTTTTTCTGATTTCTAAAGTCTGAGGTCAAAACCCCCATTTGTTTTGTTTTCACTTTTAACTGACATTACGATTTTTTTTTTTTTTAATTTTGTCATAGAAAATGACCAATGTTGGCCCCTTTGGTGTTAACCAGGCAACCAGACTGTTAATGGGTCGCAACATGAAAAGTCGATTCGTCGTTTTATGACCAGCTGTCGTTGTTGTTGTTGTTGATGTTGTCAGTTGTCTCTCACTCTCTATTCTATATGGAAGTCAAGACCATTTTATTTTTTTATCATAAAGTGTTAAATAACAACGACCAAGTCACTTAAACTCCTACACCTATAAAATTGAAATAGGTTATCAAAAATCAAATAAATTTGATTGTTATAATTCGCATTTAATTTTAACCTCGATTGAATTACTGGATTTTTAACCGCTATATGGATATTTAAAGGATATATCAATATGAATGAATCGTGATCATTTTGAGAACGAATAAAATTAATAATATAGTAGATATAAAATAGTATTCAATTATTTTAAATAAATTCTTTCGGAATCATGGGTGGAATATTAAATCATTATTTCTAATTGGTTTAAATGTTAATTGGGCAATAATTTTTATTTAATCTAAATCTCCCCATCATCAAATGGAAATTCTAAAAGTAATAAAAGGTACTTGATTATAAAAAAAAATCAACGAAATAGGGATTATAAACCTTTAGCAATCAAAGTTTATCTTAATTAAGAATACAAAGAACTAAAATGCCAATTCAAATAAATTGAAATTTTATACAATACTTTAATTGATTGATAACAAATAATCAAATTTGATTAGTTGATTGATTGATATGAGCTTGTGGGGCTTCTCTGATCCCCGTATCACTATCCGGGTACAAGGCCCAAGGAGAGGGTAAATCTTGGAATCATTCATCCCCCACCCCCTAGGCACTTGGTGGCTATAACTGGAGGGGATTATATTCCGATTGCTCCAGTCGAGACGCTTGACTTGGTAGCGCGACTGCCTTGTATTCCAAAAGACGAGAGTATATATTCATAAAAGCGGTTATCATATAAAGTCTTATTTGGCCCAAGTTGCCGAATTTATAAAAAAAAAAAAAATTTAATTATTATTATTAATTAAGTTCTGAGGAATCAAAAAAGAACGAAATTATTAGTATACCTAGTAAAGATCTTATTCTTTGGGTAACTTTAATATAAAATTTCAAGTTTCTAGCTCTTTTCGTTCTTGAAATATTTTGTTCACAGACAGTCACACACACAGACTCGCAGACAGACCATGTTCCAAAAACCACTTTTTTAGACTCAGGGGACCTCAAAACGTGTATATCCATCAAAATTTCAACATCGAATTTTTGACATGAATCCAATACTTATATATCTACATATAAACATAGGTAGGAGAGAAAGTAAAAAAAGTAAAAAATTGAACAGAAAACTCAAAAAAAGACTATGAGATATCAATTTTGTCTAATAAATAATTTTTCATCATACAGGTTTTCTATTAGGAAGTAGGAACGAATCCCTCCTATCAAATTACGTTTGTCCCTGCTCTTTTGGAAAATATTTTCTATGTACAGTGAGCGCCACAATTAAGTCCCCACTTGATAGCTTTAGCCTTAAGTATATGGTATAATATATGGTGTAAAGTGAAATAATTTTAATGACCGAAAAGGTAAAACGTAAAATATGGTACAGATGATTTTATTTTACCTTTTAAAATTTAAAATTATTTCACCTTTTCATATACTATACCTTATACTTAAGGCAAAAGCTATCAGGGAGGGGGACTAATTGTGGCGCTCACTGTACGTTTCTTGATAAAAGAATGAAGATAATATAAAGAAAGTAATAGAACTCTAATTCAATTTCATGAATGAATATCTACATTATGATTTATCTAGTAGTACTTTTACTATTTAAAATGCGATAAGATATATTTATTATATTCGTAAATTATAAATTGTTTCTTGATAGTAAAAGATTTAAAATTTTAATTGATCTTTAAAATTAATAATAATGTGAATGTAGAAGCCAGCCATAAGGCTAGCCTTTGCCGAAATAAAATCCCAAATTCGTAAAAGATTTCTTCTTCACTTATAATACTTCCACCAGTTAGAAAATATATCGCCTGCTGAGAATCATGGTGGACAAAGTTCGAAATTCAACAATTCAAGAAAAGACGTTTGAAAGTTCTATATACATTTAAATATCCGGGAAACAAATGAATAGGCCAGAATCAATGGCAAAGAGGGGAAATATATTTTCGCCACTTTGTCACTCACAAGAGAAGACGTTTTAAGATCATTTGGTAGGCATAACTCAAAAATTGAATTTTCGGACTTTCGCCACTATGATTCTCAGCAGGCGAAATGTACAGTACGTATACAAGCTCAATGGAAAGAGCAAAGGAAATGATAGCTGGTATTATCTAATTAAAATCGATACGAGTAATTTATTTCGAAAAAGGACACCTTTTTGGCCGACCTCCTCTCCTCTCATATAATTTTGAAAAATAAATTTTTCATGACTCAATTGAAACTGATTTATAATAAATTTCTATTCTAAATTATATAAATTATCAAAACAGGATAAAAAAAATTTATAATACACCTTATCAAGTAATAATAAAAATAGATAAATGATTAAAAATTTAGATTAGAAAAGTAAATGTTGAGTTATGTCATTTATTGAGTTTAGACCGTTGGCTCGAGTTGAAACATTAAAAGTAAATAAAAAATTAATCAATATAAAATTAAGTAATTAATTAGAAAAAAAACTTGGTGATCTGTTTCAAGTATTTGTATTAATTGTAAAAATATTTATAAGTATTTATATCAATAAACAATTGAAACATATCATCAAGTGTTTTTATAATTAATTAATTTTATATTGATTAATTTTTTTTTGCTATTTATATATTGGAAATTTAATATCAAAAAATTTATCTCCACCTGCAACCAAATCCTGTTTTAGTTAATTAAGTAAAAAAATGTTTTTAACTTCTGATGTCATTCCAAGTGTAAACGATAGCCATCATGTAATCATATAAAAAGTATATCTTTGAAAAAAAATTAATTAGGGGTGGGAGTGAATATTAATAATTGACATTTTTACTTTTGACTTATGAAATGGAAGTGGTCAAGTTTGAAACTAAGGTGCTATGGGACTCTAAATTTATCTCGACACAAAAAATCTGGTGTGACCAGTCCCCAGTAACGCCAGATTTTTGATACTTTTATACGTTCAAATAAATACCATCCTTGAGCTGAGAGATGAAATAAAAGTAAAAAAAAAACTTTAAGAGTTAAAGGATTTATACCCGTATTCATAGTCATTGCTTGAGGAACAAGGAATCCTTATGCCTATATAAAAGAATAGATATTAGGATTCCTTCTTCCTCAAGGAACGACGGGTAATAGTTTTGTTTAAATAATAAATATTTATATTACGGGGATACCTTGGCACCCGGCCTAATAATAAAAAAAAACTTTCAAAACAAAGATCTGATCCTTATTTGAATTATTTGAAATTGTAATATATTTATTTCTTAGTGGGTGGTCTCTCTACAACCTCATAACATTTACACGACCTAGTTAATAAAATTTTTTTCAGATTAATATTTTTTTTATAAATACAATGTAGGAAAATTAAAAATATTTATTAAATTGATAATCTATTTACATACTTTATTTTAGGTAGATTCAGGAGATATAGCCTATTATTTGTAAAACATTATATTTATTGTAAAACTATAAAAATATTTGGCTGGCTGAATGGTAAAAACTAGCGGCCAAAAAAAAAAAAAAAAAAAAAACTTTCATATAGCCTACTCAAAAAATTCAAAAAATTCCTCCTTAATTTTTTTTATAACCAGAAAATTTAAAAAAAAATTTCAAATCCACTCCCTATAGTTGGCGTGCAGTCAGGTGAAATTTTAGCAAATAATCAACATTACTCAATTTTTGAGACGATTCACCCCAAGTTTATTCAGTCATCTTCAGTCCATTAAAAAATTGAATTCGTTATGAATAATTATTATATGAAATTCCTATCGGGATCCCCGTTTATTTACCTGATGTGCTTTCGTGCACGAAGACACACACCTTAAACCCAACCAGCCTCTGGCCGTAGCCATCTACCGTCACCCCGTGAAGTTACATTATTTCCTATCTCTAACTCCTCCTCCTGCTTTCGTCTCTAGCTAGTGAACTAATTCTTATTTCTGGTTCCACCCGGCTCCTTATATCCAACCTGTTCTATGCTATGGAGGATGTCCTAGTTGAGGAGGGACTCCCTCAGCACCGGCGGGTAGCCTACTCCTTTCGAAGAATGCATCACTGAGAGGGAATCTTCTTTACGTCCCTTCCAGAGAAGGGGATGCCAAAGCAATTTCCCTCTCCTCGTAGAGTTGCCAGGGGCTTTTGCGGCGATATTCAAATCCAGTGCCTGTTTGAGGATTTGTTTAAATTAAATAAATATTTTTTTATTTATTGAAAAATCCCTCACGCCCAGGATTTGAACACGGATCTTCTTTGTAGAAGCCGACATACCAGTGCTTTGTCAAAGTTTAAAATAAAAGCTCCTGGAATACATTTTGAAAGTTTTGAAGTATTCTTCGATGTCGCTCGCTCCTAAAAGATTTTATATTAATAATTTTGGCTAGGTCAAATGACAAAAATTTACCAGTATTCAATTTGTAATTGTTGATTATTAGGTGAAAAAATTCCTGGCTACATCCTCTCAACTAAAACATAGTAGGCTATAACTACAGCAACAAACTCTTCCATTGTTTATTTATTTATTTTTTTTAATACTTGACAGTTCTAGCCAGAAGAGGAAGGAGATTTGTAAGCCTGGTTAAAGATTTAATCAGTATGCACTAAGCTCTAGACAAATTAATTTTTTTTAGAAGGACTTAACACAGAACAATATCGAAACGTTGTGTAAAAGTAATATTTCTTTGTGTTTTATATTATAGTTTTAATATTTATTTAATAAAGTTAAACCCGAGGATATATATATATATACTACTATTCATGTTTATCAGTGAAAATGATAAAAAAAAAATTATATCCATCATTTTTTAAATAATTATCTTTGATAAAAAGAAAAATACCTGATATGTTGGATGTCGATAATAAACACACACAAAAAACAAAAAAAAAAAAAAAAAAAAAACACTGAACACAATTAGACTTTGTGTCGGGGAACCGAACCCCGGTCTTTCTCGCTCCTTGTCCCTTTGATTAAGCAAGCACTTATACTGCACTTCGGGGCGCAAAAAAGCAGACTAACGCAAAACGGAGAGAGACTCACTCGCTTACTTCTGGAGCGACACACACACACACACACACACCAAGAACATGCGCACACATGAATATGGAGCCCACTCGTATAAAAAGAGAGAGGAGACGAGAGAGGGCATGCGCACTCATACATTACTAACATGCCGCTTGTTTATATTTCTATTTTTACTAGTTTAGGGAAAAAATATTTAAATTGTTATCAGTAGACAAAAAAAAAATTATTATAGTACATATTTTATTTCTTAAAAAAAAAAAAAAAACAACAACAATTCTGACATTAAAAACAACATAAATATTTTCGGTAGAGAAAATAGGTTTCTGTGAATAATTTGATTGAGGCGATTTTTTCATTTAAAATAATGGAAATGATTAAATAATAATGTTGTATCAATATGAAGTTTAGATGTGTGCTAGGGCTAGAGCCGTGGAACGTCACGCATTTGTTGGCTAGATGAGAATGTAACGGTATATAAGGCAATATTCGAGTTTCTCATGAGGAATAAGATGCGTCTGTGAGCTTTTATTTGTCTTAATTTATCTATTAATTTATTGAAGTTATCTATTTATTTATTTTAGTTGTTTATCTATTTATTTATTGTGAATATTTATTTATTTATTTGCCTATTTTTTTATTTATATATTTATTATTTACTACTTTGTTAATATACATCTATATTATATATAGAGATAAATAATTGGATTCATGTCAAAAATTCTATGTCGAGATTTTGATGGATATACACGTTTTGAGGTCCCCTGAATCCAAAAAATCTGGGTTCAATTTGAAGTATGAAGGAATAGAGTCAGGAGTTTGAAATGTTATATATAAGTTAAACACCCCTAGGGCGTGAAAATAAGCTTTTAATCAAAATTGACCAAAGAGTACTCAAATATACCGTAATGCTGGAAACTAAATATATTCTGGCGCAACAAAATCTGGTGCGACCAGTCACACTAGATTTTTGTATTGGTAAATATTGGTTGTTTTGATGGTAGGCTTACGACAGAATTGTCGAGGGCTGGGTGAAAAAATTTAATAAAATTTGGGTAATTAGGTAAATTCATATCAAATATAAATAGTTGCTATTTTTTAAAATTTGTCTCCTAGGCCCCTTTTGGGGTTATTGTTATTAAAATTATAATATATATATTATAATTATATAATTATATTGTTATTAAAATTATAATATAACGATAACAACCAAATAATGTTCCGAATGTAATTTTGTTGAAGAGAAAAAAAAATACGATTTTTTATAAATTATTTCATCAATGAAACACACGAAACTAGCATGTCGAACGTCCTCCGGCTGCCATCAGAATAACATAATTTAAAGATATAAAATATACAATAAACCCTTAAATGTTCTCAGTGGCAGAAAGGGGAAATTAAAAAAAAAAAAAATAACAAATGTTTGACGAAAGAAAAGTAGCATTTGAACAAAACAACAAATATCAATCAATATCAGTAAATACTAAATCATCAATAGCGCCTAGAGTATAGACCACCGACAGCACCTATTCCCTAGAACAGAGGTTTCAAACTAGGGGTCCTCAAGTTTTTCGGAAAAAAAATTTTAAATGAAAAAAAAATAACTAAATAGTTTTCGAGATCTATATATTTGAGTATTATACAATTAATATCTCAATTCGGACTAGACAAGTAATTTAAAATTAAATATACAAATTAAAAACTAGGTTATTTGTTTCAAAGGTTTAATACTTATTTCGACAATTTCGACGAAATGAATTGTCGAAATACGTATCAAACTTTTGAAACAAACCTAGCATTTAATTTGTATATTCAATTTTAAATTTTGTAAGTATGCTTATCTATTGATGCGACGAACGCCCTGAGAACCGAACCCAAGATCTCCAACTTGGTTTGATCGAGAGACGTTTAAATCTTAAAGGCATCCTTTGGATATGACATTAATTTTTAACATTTTTTACCAAGTGTCAACGCTTTGGAGTTAAAATATTTGCTTTCAGGTGTTAACGTGAATTAACACTGATTATAAATATTAAATTTTAAAGAGAATAACGAGATGAACTTAAACGATATAATCACTGGCTTATTTACAGTCTACCGTATTTGAGCGTTGATTTTTTCAACAAAGCTACTAGTTAAATTTTAATGTTTTTCTACCTAGTTAAATTTTAATGTTTTTGCTCAGAGAATACACCTGAGTAGGTATTCTAATTTTATCAAAAATCATCTTGTGAGATTTTGTTTAATGTAAATATTTTTTATTTTTTATATTTTTTATCTATATTTATATAAAAATGACTCATTTCCCTAATCTTGATTTTATTTGAAAATCTAAGATAAATGATTTTTTTTACGGGAAAATTATAATCACTTGTTCTACAATTTGCTTATTTAAAAGTTGTGGGAAAATTTTATAGGCACGATTTTTTTCTTCAAAGTCACTGACTGTATAGAAATAAATATTAAGAAAGAACATTTTTAAAATATGACTTCCTCTTATTATTTGAGAATTAAAAACAATACAAGGGAAAAAAAAACAACAGGAAATATGTTGAAGCATATTGAAGGTAGCCACAAGAATTTATATTTATTAAATTATTCTCTTATAACACGATGATTTGAAAATGAAACTTCTTTCAAATCCTTTTCTATTAATTTAAATATTAGTAAATTTTATAATATAGTCCTATATAATGGGATTCAGGATCTAAAATGTGAGAAATATTAATTTTGCTATAAAAAAATTTCAACAAATATGAGGTTTTGCACTTGACATGGGCAAAGCTGCCCAGGCACGCTATCTAGGTCAAAAGGTGCAAATGTACCCAAACTGCCTAGAACAAAAAGTTTACTTTTTCTATCTATTCGTTTAAAGTCATGAACTTGAAAAATGAGTGTTCATAACCTAATAGTTGTTATTTTTATGAACTTGATAAAAAAAGTAATTAATAATAATAAAGAAATTGAAAATAAAACTTGAAACTTACTTATCTTTTTTGATATTAAATAGAGGAAAAAATTGAGCAGAAGATTAAATAAAATATTTTATTTAATTTTTTTGCGACATTTCGGTGGTCTATCACGACCTTCAAAAGGCTTATATTTTTATGTAAAAGGGTCGTAAGGTTGTGTATAGTTGTCAATGATAGTGAGGCAACCGAAACGTCGGCAAGTAAAAATTAAATAAAGTATTTTTTTATTTAATCTCCTGGCTGCAAAGTTGCCTTGGTTTCCTGATTAAATCTTCACAGCCATAAAGACATTAAAGATATTAATTAAGTATTTTATTTTCATCCAAGTTGTAATTGAGAGAAAAATGGCAGGCGACAGGGTGAAAGGTGGTCATCTACTAAAGCTTTGGCGCTGAGATCGCCCTGCACAATTCACACTACATATTCCAGTGGGTCTAATTATGCAGCAAAACATTTTCTTCCCGGTCTTAGTTTGAAACGAACAGAAAGCAAGTTAGGCTAGCGTGCACTGAGAGTGCAAAAAATGAAACGAACAGAAAGAAGGGCAAAATGTGTAAATTATAATGCAATTCCAAATGAACAAACCTTTGAAGAGATGTTAGAAAAATATTTTCTTTTGAAAATATATTGAAATAAACAAGATCGCTCCTCATTCAAGTATAACGACGTAAACAAATTTTTGGCTATAGAGAATCCCATCCCCTTGCCAGCATTAATAAACAAGCATGCTTACGTAAGGTTCGTGTTCTTTTTGACAGCGTTATTTTTGGGTAATCGTTAAAAGTAAGTAAACCCTCTTCCCTATGTTGATTAAGTAATGTTATTTGCTTGAATAAATAAAAAATTACTTGAAACCTCCCTTATGAAAAATCAAAGCTAACTCATTGACAAAGTAAAATATTTCAAAATGAAGAGGAAAAAAGAAGCATTGAAGGCGGACGGAACAGCTAATAAAATTCTTGTTTAACAAATTGACATCAAACTGATGAAACAAACAAATGTGTTTAAATTAATTATAATAAGAGAAGTGGAATTATATCTAAATTTTGGATAAATAGAAGAGATGGTTATTTTTAAGCATTTAGTAACCATATGATATTTGACCAATTCATTAACAAGGGACACCAATTAATTAAGAAAAAAAATTATAAATTGCAAAATTTCAAGCATATTTTGAATAATTTAACTTGATTATGGAAATGAATAAAAGTGATTTTTAATTAGAAAATAAATTATTATTAATTTTTTTTTAGAAACATCATTGACATTTAATCAATACAAAATGATGAGGATGATTCATCAATATGTGAAAAAAAATTGTAAAATTTCATTTCACCATTTAACCTATTTAATAACAGATGTTGAATTAAAAATGTGGAAACAATGCTCTATAATTAATTATTCGACAAATATGAACACTTTAAATAAATTGGGATTTTTATATTAGCTAAGTAGAGCCTTGTTTAAAAAAGATGGAATTTTTTCAACAAACGCTCAAAGAGACTTCATTATCCAGTCAGTATATCGTTTAAGATTAAAAATTTGCGAGATGTGTTTGTGCTTAAGAGAGATCCCCTGGAGTCGAACCAGGACCTCCACGCTTTCGCGGCGAGCGGACTACCCTTATTCTAGGGCGCCCGAACGCGTGGAAGTCCTGGTTCGACTCCAGGGGGTCTATAAATTATAAAAGGTTGCAAAGATAACTCTGAATGTCACACCTAGTGTCAAAGTATGTATAAAGTTAATAAAATAATTTGAAACACCTAACATAATGAATAATTTAAATGCCCTATATTACTACCCAGATAGCACTGGAACGTCGCCAAAAACTCGAGCGGACATTTCGACGTCACAGGGACGCCACTGAAGGTCCCTCTTGGGACTTGGACTTTAAATTTTTTCTCATAAATGGAAACTTAGAAAAATTTTCTCCAGGCATAGCTGGACTTCTACTTTTTTTTGCATTTATTGATTTTTTCGACTTTCGACGTTCCAAGGGACCTGTTGGCATCTTGGACTTTAAATTTTTTTCTCATAAATGGGAACTTAGAAAAATTTTCTCTAGGCATAGCTGGACTTCTACTTTTTTTTTTGCATTTATTGATTTTTTCGACTTTAAATTTTTTTCTCATAAATGGGAACTTAGAAAAATTTTCTCTAGGCATAGCTGGACTTCTACTTTTTTTTTTGCATTTATTGATTTTTTCGACTTTAAATTTTTTTTCTCATAAATGGGAACTTAGAAAAATTTTCTCTAGGCATAGCTGGACTTCTACTTTTATTTTGCATTTATTGATTTTTTCGACTTTAAATTTTTTTCTCATAAATGGGAACTTAGAAAAATTTTCTCTAGGCATAGCTGGACTTCTACTTTTTTTTTTGCATTTATTGATTTTTTCGACTTTAAATTTTTTTCTCATAAATGGGAACTTAGAAAAATTTTCTCTAGGCATAGCTGGACTTCTACTTTTATTTTGCATTTATTGATTTTTTCGACTTTAAATTTTTTTCTCATAAATGGGAACTTAGAAAAATTTTCTCTAGGCATAGCTGGACTTCTACTTTTTTTTTACATTTCATTTATTGATTTTTTCGACATATATGTTTCAACTAGTGCCTACGGTCGGCAGTATCAATTTAATAAAATATACTTTATTATATATATACATATGTGTATTTAATTAAGAGAAAGTAAAAATTATAAGGATCCTAGGCTGGAGGGTACTTCCCGCATTGTGATAAACGTGACCCCCCCCCTGATGATGAAATAACATTAATTTTCCAATATTAAGAAAACAATAATACATAATTTGCGGAGAAAAAAATTCCTTTATTTAAAGGTCACATTCTTATTTCGTTAATAACTTGAAAAAAATCTAATAAAGATAAAAACTTGATGAATTCTTAAGGATCAGTTTTCTTTCCAATTAAACCTTTTAATTTTATTATATAATCAATTTTTTTTTTTACCTAGAATGTATTCTTTTCTCACCTTCCCATTTACTCTAATGTTTATGTTTATTTATATTCAAGGTTACTATCAATATTATGTTATGTTTGATAACAAATTAATTTTAAAAACACAGAGAACTAACAGTGTAAGTGTTATTAACCCCTAAAATGTTTTGTTAATTATCTGTTATCTCAAAAACATTGAAAGTTCGAAAAAACAAATACCAAATTTCCAAAACCCCCGGCGCAGGGGTAAGGGGGGGGGGGGGCGAGGGGGCCTGGCCTCCTCCGAAAAGATCAACAGTCACCACATATGTTGAGGTTAAGTGATGCCAGCGCGGCGAAAGCTCGGGAATGGTGCCCCCGAGCAATCAGCGTGTGGAACGCCCCCGGTTGCCATCGGTACGTGAATGTTCCGGGGGATACTAAAAATTTGATATAAGAAATAAATAAGGTTCCCCAGGAAAATGTGCCTCTGTGCCGAAAATTTGGGTTCTAAAAAATTTGGCGGAAAAATTTCCAAAAAAAAAAACATTAATTTGTAATTGAAGAGTTCAGGCCCCCAAAAACTTAATAAGCAATTTCCAAAAACGCCCTTGATATAGCCTAGCATTCAAATCCCTGGCATGGGCGTAGCCAGACATCTTGTTAGGGGGGGGGGGGGGGGGGAGGCAACCATTCGTCAGGACGAGAGAAGGGGTTGCAATAAAAATAAAAATAGATTATTAATTATTTATTAAATATAATTATATTTAATTATTTTCCTTAAATAAGCTCATTTGAAAAAAAATTCCTAATTTGAAAAGTATATATTTGTTTTTAATAGATAAAAAATTTTCAGGACAAGCCAGGGGGCATTGCCTCTCCCCTGCCCCCTCTGGCTACGCCCATGCATCCTGGTTAATATTCTATTTTTTTAAGTATCAAAATATATTTGATTATTTAATGATATTGGGTCGGATTCACACACATGTTTTAATAGATAATTTACGTAATGAATAAAGAAGCAATGTTTAGAGTTATAGATTCATTGGGACTGAGAAATAACATCTGTGCTAGAAAGGATTTATATTTGCACATTTTTTACTGATGTATCTTTTGGCGTCTATACGTCGCTTTTTTACATTACGTATTAAAATTATCTTTAAAACGAGCTGGGAATCCAGTCTTAGTTGTATTATGTTCTTTGAATTGAAGAAAGTGAGTTAATTTTTAATCCTTATTATCCTCTAACAATAGCAATCGAAGAAGTCTACTCTCTGTAAGGATATTAGGAAATCTTAAGTAGATAAACAGGAGTATATTAATTGTAAAGTTGGTTACATCACTCAAAAAGAGATTAATATTTAAATTAATCAAAATAAAAAAAAAAACGAACAAAATTTACAAATCATCAATACAAACATCGAAATGTTCAAGCCTAAATGAAATATTTTAATACCTATTCAATTTTTAAGAGGGTTTAGAAGAATAAGAATTGTTTGAATTTCCTTCCAGTCCTAGGAAGCCATTCAAGTATTTCGTAAGCAAATTTTTGGTTGCTTTGCCTCCCATTTGGCAGTTATAGCAAGCCATAGCCAACCCTTCGCTTACGTAAACATTTAATTTTTCTGTCTTTTTTTAGAGAGAAAACTTTTATTTATGCTTACATAAGCAATTAATTGATCCTACCCCTCGTCAAAAATAAGCAAATGTGATTTTCCTCTCCCTCATTATCAGCGGCGTAACTAGCCCTTGAGGGCGGGGCGGACGGGTCGAAGCTTAACTGGGGCGCCGTTTTTCGTTCGACCGTTTTTTTTTTTTTTTTTTTTTTTTAGTATTCGAATCTCGTTCGGGCTTTTTTTTGTAATTTTTCTCCGGATTTGTGATATAAAATGAATTTATTATGAAATTTCAAAAAAAGAAAAAAAACGCATAGATTTTGGGAAAAAGCGGATGCGCGAGGGGCGGGGGGGGGGCGAGCGCCCCCTTCGGAGAAAATTTTTTTGCTTACAAAATTTTAGACATAGGTTAATTTTTAGCAATTTTTTCCAGAGAGTTCCTAGGCCGTAGTACTGGTAGAGTTCTCCTCTTGTGCTGGGGTAGGGAGTAGTGGTTCGTTTACCGATCCAAGAAAGCCCTTGCCCACCAGGACAAGGGGGAGAATATTTTAGCCACCACCATGGAAGGAACTAGGAGGGTGCCGGGGGGGGAGCCAGCCCCCTCCCCCTCCAGAAGGCTCGTGCCCCTTCCCCAAGAAAGCTCCCTGACCCAATAAAAATTGAGAAAATATGGGGCTTTCCAGGCCCCCCGGAGGATAGCTGGTCCCATGCCCCCCCCCCCCCCAGCCAAATTCTCTAGTTACGCTCATGCCCACTACAACGGCCCAGGAGCTACCTGAAATAGTTACTAAAAATTAAGTTAAATACTAGAATTGAAATTCTTTTTGATTAGTTGTTATCAAAACATCAAGTCGTGGATGAAAAATATGTATAAGCTTTTTAAAATTCATTCAAACGATTCGCTTGCTCCATTATAAATAAGTCCCAATCCCCACTGCAACTAACAGTTAGTGTTGCTACTTTGACATGTTTATCCCACAAATATTATGTGAAATGATGATTTACTCCTCACATAAAAAGACATAACTTAAACTGTATTGTATTAGTCAAAGAGGAATTTGTTATAGATTTGTTAGAGATCTAGGCCTATATTCCTCAATTAATTTTTTTTTTTTTTTTTTTTTTTTTTTTTTTTAAGAATAGATTTGAGCTGATATTGTTTTTTCAATTAATATCTTTTTTATAAATATTTTTCTTTTCAGTGATTGTGTAACATTGATTTTGAAAATAAATTTATGCTTTTGGACTAGATGTTTATTTAAATGTTTTCCTTTGTAATATTTATTTAAAACAAGTGCAGTTTTTATTTTTTATGCACATTCCAAGCATCTAAATGATCACCAACCCGAGTGAATGTTAAATAAATATAGAAAGCATTACAAATGAGAATGATGGCCGGCGGAGTGCCGCTCCTTGTCGCTCCCAAGGCTGAAACGGACGTCATCAAGACGCAATGCATTGTGAGTTGCTTTGCTGGAGAAGAGAGAGAAGAGGATAAGGAGCAATGGAGCTGGAGAACCTAACGAATATATTAGCATATCTCTCTCTCTCTCTTTCTTATTCCATTCACATGCGTCTTATTCTTTGTTGTGGTTGTTGTTGTTGTTTACAAACAAAAGAAAGCATTGGTTGGTGGTTTGTTCTTTAATTTATCTTCATCTCTTTAAAGGTTTATTCAAGAGCTAATGAGTTTTATTATTTTATTTTTTATACTAGCCGCGTCGACCGCCTTCGGCGAGGCCGCGCCTAGCCGGGGGGCTTCGCCCCCCTGGACCCCCCGACAGCTGGCTCGGGCCCGCGGCAGGGACCCTCGCCTTTGCTTCTTACTAATGAAAAGAAAAGAATTACTACCTATTCCAATCCAAAGCCTGCTTTGAGGAGTTTGTTTACATTCATGGAATACACAAATGAAAAGAATACATAAATATTTCTCTATACATTTCCTATGGGAGAAATCGTAACTTTAAAATTAATAACTCAAAAGTTATGGGAATTTTGGGATGAAAATAATTTTCCTGCTAATCCCGAGAAGGTCCTATTTATGCATAAAAAGTTGCCTAAATAGGCGTGACAGACAGACAGACGGACAGACAGGCAGACCAGACAGACAGACGGACATTAGTGAATTATATATAGATTGTAAGAAGTAAGAGCCTTTGCTCTAAATTCCTGTTTTACTGTTATGTATTTCAACTTTTTAAATTACTAGAGTACACATAAAAAGATGTGTATAAGTTGCCGAGTTTTTTTAAATCTCATCAGTCTCTTTCTTGAACAAAACATTTTTAATAATCCACGAGCAGGGCCGCAGATATACTTGACGGGCCCCGGGGGTAGCATAACTACCCCCCCCACCCTAAAAGTTTTATTAGTTTGTAAAAGGCTATTAAAGGGCCCTGCAAAGTTTCGGGCACTCATTCTATGACCTTGTTCAGGTACAATTCAGCATGATTATAAAGGTTGTTAGGGGACTCGCTGGTGTACTGGGCTAGGATGCCGGCTTCTACAAAGGAGATCCATGTTCAAATCCTGGGCGTGGGGGATATTTCATTAAATAAAAATATTTATTTAATGAGAAACAAATCCTCAAGCTGGCACTGGATTGGAATATTTGATCTCGCTGCAATAGCCCCCAGGCAACTCTACGAAGAGAGGGAGTTGCTGTGATATACCATCCTGTGGAAGGGACGAAAAGAAGATTCACTCTCAGTGAGGAAACTTGAAAGGAGTAGATTACACGCTAGTGCTGAGGAGTCCCGCCCAGTCCCTCCTCAAACTAGGACATCCTCCCTAGCATAGAAGTTGGATAAAACAGGGTGGAACCAGAAATAAGGATTGGTTCACTAGCTAGAGACGATAGCAGGAGGAGGAGTTAGAGATAGGAAATAATGTAAATTCAGGGGGGTGCCGGTAGATGGCTACAGCCAGAGGCCAGTTGGGTTTGAGGTGTGTATCTTCTTTCACGGAAGCACCCCGGGTAAATAAACGGGGATCTCGATAGGAATTTCAAATAATATAAAGGTTGTTATATCTGGGACAATCTCAATTGAATTAGTTGAGAAAAAACAAGATGGCTGCCGCTTCTCGACATGCATGCCATCTACATATGAGATTGCGGCGCCCCTACATACAATCTGACACGAAATTCAAATATTGTATTTTTTCGCTGCGATCGCTCATATGGCCATCTTGTTTTCTCCTTCTGTGTGTGACATGTCAACCTTTTTAATGGCTTACCTGAATTGTACCTGAAGAAAGCCACATAATGAGTGGCCGAAACGTTGTATTTTTTACAAATAAACCACAGTTAAAACAAAAATCAAAATTCTTTTACTATTTCTTTAAAAATTTAAGATTCTGAATAAATTGGATTAGCTTGTTATCTTTTGAAAAATCGCCTGTCTTCTAAAAAGTTCACTATTGTTCTAAGTACTACAAAACATCGCAGCTGGTCTTTGAGGCCATTGATTATCCAGAGTGATTGTAAAATTTTTCCAAGAAAAAAGTCGAGCTTTTTTTTTAAACAATCTCTAAATGAAAACACCCAAAACCTTTCACTCGGTGAAATTCTTTTAATTATATATGGTATACGTCTATAATCTTGATTATATGTTTACAAGTCAATAAAAAAAAACATAATTCAGATATATCATTAATTTTTGCCAAAATTTAACCTTCACCCATTTTATTCTATTAAAGATAAGTAGACTTCTATCCATTGTAAACTTCCTATCAAAAAATGAGATAAAATAAAAAGATATTTTTTATTAAGGAGGAATATTTTAAAGGGGATATCATAGAATATTTAAGGAAAAATAAATTTCCTCTAAAATTTCACAATAATCTGTATATCCTGAGGCAGAATGTTTAATAGCAGGAAATAAATAGGGAATAATTAACCAGTCCTTATTGTCTTCTTAAAACTTCAATTTATTCCAAAATTTCAGTGATTGCACTGTTTTTTAGAGTGACTAATAATCCAAGTATAAGCCGTGCAAATAGATAGACGTCATGAGGCAATTATAATAAGTATTATTAATTTTTTTGACATTTAGGACCTCTTAGTCCTCAATATTGTGAGGAGTGATGTGTTGTTTTCCATCTGAGTCCACACCTCCATAATCGGATTCTCTGACTCTCATCTTCTGGAGGCGTCTTCAGGGAATTTTTAATGGTTTGATTATATATCTTATTTAACATCCCAAAGAACAATATTATAAACATTTACAAATGTTTATTATTCAATTAAATAACAAGTAATAATTAATTTATAAAACAAGTAATAAAATAACAAGGTCAGGTAAATCCGGGGTACAAGAATAAACAATAGACATTGAAATGGGAGTTCCTGTGCCAGAATTGAAGAAAAAATGACTGTGCTCTTGTCATATGTATACTCTTTCATCCACCAACCCGCTGTTGTTTTTTCTTGTATATAATACTGTAAATAACTATAAGAGCTGCTGCTTTTCGAACGAGACTGAC
>JAKCPI010010039.1:0-16482 GCA_023213315.1 Euborellia annulipes
TTTTTTCTTCTATTGTGTGTTATAATAAAATAATGTGCTGACTGACCGCCTCGCCTTCACTAATTCTTGAGTTTTTTTTTTTTAGAATTTTCTCTCTTCTTTCGTGAGATTCGAACCTAATTAGATTGTCTAAACGCCATCTTTATTAAATCTTGGCGAGAGGTTGTGTGTTACAAAGCCTTTCTGACAACATTTCTTATTTATTTTATTTTTTGCTTTATCATGAGTTCATATTTAATTTCTAGTTTTCAACTATTTCGAGGAAGAAATTATTTTTTTTTTACCTTGTCTGTCTGTATGTCTGTCCTTGTATTTATATGTAGGTGTTCAAGGTGTGTCTCTCTTCCTATGAGCTAAAGTTAAAAATAATAAGTCACAATATTTATTTAGAGCGGACCAAAAAAACTAGAAAAATTGAAATATTATTTTACTTTTTGTAATAATAAAAAAAAAAACATTGTTTGGGACAAACAAGAATTATTTATACCCTTTCTCAAGCCTTTTTGTACCAGATCCGATTCGCCAAAAATCTCTACTTTTCATGGCACGACTTTTAAAGTTATAAAACTGAAGATGGGAAAAAACGCACTTAATAACTATGTTTAAAGCCAGCCCCTGATTTGCCCATTTATAAAATACCTCCCTGTTTCTTTTAGGCCACTTAATTCATTTTGAGAATAATCGACTTTGCCTGTCTGTCTCTCTGTGTGTGTGTCTGTGAACAAAATATCACAAGAACCAAACGAGCTAGGAGGTTAGAATTTTATATTTAAGTTAGGCAACCCCCTGGCACGGGACAGGAAACTTTTGAACAAAATCGGCCAAAGAGTACTAGTACTTTACTGATGTACTTTATCAGTTTTTTTCGATTTTCTCAAAATTCTCCAACGAAAAGCTCCAACGATTTTGTTTAAAATTCATAAATCAATTATTTTTTAAATTCTCTTTAAGGTGCGCGTCTCGAAAAGCCGTTAGAAGGCGATTGACTACCGAGTTACTATAGGCGGCAAGAGATGGCGTTAGTTTTTCCCATAGGAATACAAGGGATTTATTCCATTTCATTTTAAAGATTCCAGCTAATTAATTAAGGGTAAGCCCACGGGGCTTGGAGTAGTCGGTAGCGTGCCTACCTTCTATACCGAACGTCGCGGGTTCGGACCCCAGGTAGTCCGATAATTTTATTTAAGGCATTTGGATACCAAATGGCTTAAGTAAAAATGCCTGGACCCCAAATAATAATATATATTCATAACGGTTATCGTCAAAAGTCTTAAATGGCCTACGTTGCCGAAAAGACTGTGTGAATGTGTATGTGAGTGTGAGTGTGAATGAGAAAAAAGTGTGAATGTTTAAAAAAAAAAAAAAAATAAGGGTAAACAATTAATTATTTTTTAACACAATGATTACTAATTTATTTATCTATAAAATAAAGAGCGAATTTTTAAAAATATCTTTTCTTTAATGCGATTAATCTAAAAAAAAAGATTTATTTTTTCGAAAATCAAAAAAAGGGCTTCTATAAGTTGTAGATATTTTAAATAGCTTTAATTTAAAAAAAAAATTTGAGGTCGATAGCTTCAAAATTGTGGCCGCTGGAATCTCCCAAAATTAGCACCCCGCCCACCTTAAAATATATATTCTTATTTTGCCCTTGAAATTGTTTGAAGCACACTTTACTCTTGTACTTCATAGGAAAGTTAGGAAAAATGGTTATGAAAGTATAAATATTTTCCCATGTTTATAAATTGTATATCTTGAATTTTAATATATCGATGGAACTAAATATATGTAGCGCGAAAAAATCCATTGCGACCAGTCACACCAGATTTTTCATTTAGAAATTGATCGTTAATTATTCTTTTAGAAATTAATAAAAACATAATTATTATATTTTCTTTATTCATAATTGTTTAGTCACATTCTCTAAACGAAATATATTAAAATTCATATTCTTGTTGTTCATATATTGGTGTGAGTGGTGGTGGATACGCACGTGTTGTTTGCTCCCTATCCAATATTGACTTGGGTGGTTTGCGTGCTGTCTGTGCTCTGCTAGAAGAGGATAATCCTGGCTGATGGAAAAGAAGCGATCATGTTTTCCAAACAAACCCCCGAAAAAAACCGCCCCATCCCCTTCTTTTCGCCTCGCCCCATATGTTGTTGGCACGTTTTTACCCGCCGCACCCTCTCCGTGACTGCAGTCACTGACTCAAAGCAATTATAGTCTCGCAACTTGAATGCACCTGTCCGACCAAATCGATCCTCTTAATTTCCTCCTCTTTGTTTTTTATTTTTTTATTTTTAAATTATTTTCATTCATTGTTAATTGATTTATCAAATTGGAGTAGAGGGTGACCAATTCTTGATTAACTTTACGTTTTTTTTTATTCGCCTTTCTATCTTCAATGAATTTAACTAGAACATTTCCCATGAATATGTGAACAGCTTTTTATCCCTGCTGTGGGTTCGAGTCAAGGTTCTGGACCCTTGTGTTTTTGGTTTCTTCGGCATCTGTAACCATTATTGATAAACTATTTATTTACTTTATTTCATCCCCATTTTCTAAAGAACTCTAAAAAGAAAAATCTGGTGTGACTGTTCGCATAGCACACAACTTTCTCTTCGAAAGTTGTGTTCTGTGCCTTCACACCAGAAATTTTGTGTGGACATATATTTAGTTTCCGCCGATATATTAGAATTCAAGATGTAAAATTTATAAGTATAGGAAAATATTTATATTTTGTTATCTTAGCAACCATTTCTCCTATTTTTCCTATGAAGTACAAGAGTAAAGTGTGCTTGAAACAATTTTGAGGGCAAAATGAAAATATACATTTGAAAGACCTATAAAAAATAATTGATTTTTGATGGGCGATTGAACGAATTTTGAGAAAATCGAAAAAGTGAAAAAGTACATCAGTAAAGTACTAGTACTTTTTGGCCGATTTTTATTAAAAGCTTAATTTTACGCGTCAGGGGGTGTCTAACTTAAATATAAAATTTCAGTCTCATAGCTCAATTCCTTCATGCTTAAAATTGAACACAGGCAGACAGACAGACCATGTTGCGAAAACCACTTTCAGGGTTTCAGGGGACCTCAAAACCCCCTTAAACCTCTTAGCTTCAGCTTACCTTCATGCTCTAAATTGAACACAGACAAACACACACACAGAGATAGACCATGTTGAGAAAACCACTTTTTTGGATTCAGAGGACCACAAAACGTGTATATCCATCAAAAACTCGACATCGAATTTTTGACATGAATCCAATACTTTCTCTATCAGGGGCGGATTAAAGGGGGCGGTGGGGCGATCCCCCCCCCCAAGAAGAAATTCAAACAGTTATAAAAACTAGTAATCTAAAGAAATTATGATTTCCGCCCTTTAATTTCAATTGAATTTGTTACCAATCAATTTAAATAAATAGGAAAGGGGTCTAAATGGCCATAGATGCCGACAAAGTCCTTAAATAAAAAAAATAAAAAAAAAAAAAATCGCCCCCTCCGACAAAATTGCATTAATCCGCCACTGTTCTCTATAAAAATATACTATAAGAGTGGACAGGGGGGAGGGGGCCCCCCCCCAAACCTTCTCCAAAACAAAAAATATATTGTTTTCCTAATGATTTTTTTTTTTTTAATAATTATTTTATTAACTCTATAAATTCTAAAATCTAAAAAAAACTTATAAATAATTGAAAAATTCTCTAATATTTAGAATTTTGTATTAAAATTATTTTTTATTTCAAGAAAAAAAATTTTTTTAATTTGTTTTTTTTTATTTATAATTATTATATTATCTAAAAAAAATTTCTCATTTAAGTTTTGGAGAAGGGGGGTTAAAATTTGGGCCCCCCAAAAAATAACGCTTATAAGAGGTAAGAGAAAAAGTAAAATATGATAAAAATGTACGTAAGCAATTTTTAATTTTCACTCCTATCTCAAAAGTAATATTTACTCTGATAATGATGTCATGCGCAAATTTATATTATTTAACTTGGAGTTAGAAGTTGAGATCAAATATCAACTAATAATAGAACCCTTTTAAATATTTTTACTTTCTCTTACCTCTGTATATGTTAATATAGAGAGATAGAAAGTATTGGATTCATGTCAAAAATTGGATTTCGCGATTTTAATGGATATACACGTTTTGAGGTCCCCTGAATCCAAAAAAGTGGTTTTCGCGACATGGTCTGTCTGTGGTTAATTTTAAGCATGAAGGAATTGAGCTCTGAAGCTGAAATTTTATATTTAAGTTTGACACCTCCCGGGAGCGTGAAAATAACCTTTTGATCAAAATAGGCTAAGAAGTACTTGTACTTTACTGATGTACTTTTTCAGTTTTTTTAGATTTTCTCAAAATTAGCCTTAACGATTTTGATTAAAATTCAAAAATAAATTATTTTTTAGATGCTTTTTAAAATGTATATTGCTCTCAAAATTGTTTGAAGGCCACTTTACTCTTGTACTTCATAGGAAAGATAGAAATTTGCCATGGTATATATTTTTCCATGTTTATAAATTTTATATCTTGAATTCTAATATATCAGCGAACACTAAACATAAGTCGTCACAAAAAATCTGGTGTGACACAAAGAACCAACTTTTTCTTACCAAAGGTAAGAGGAAGTTGTGTGCTGTGTGACTAGTCACACCAGATTTTTTTAACAATTGTGATTCTCAGAAATTTTAAATTGGGGATGAATTTCCAAAAACAATCTTGCTATAAATGAACAGGAAAATTAAACATTAAATTTTTTATTCTTTATAATTATTCCAAACTCAATTGTCCGGAATTGGAATTGGACATTTAATTTAATGCGTGACATAGACATGGCCATTAATTATTCATCCATACATCTTGATTTTAAAAAGTGTTCATACAGATTATCAAATGAAATATAATAAATTTTATTATTACAGAATGAAATACATAATCCAACTTGTTTAGTGTTTTTGGCTGGATATAATCAAATTAATTCATTATATATGCATTGTTTGAAATAATTTATAGATATCTATTTTTCGATCTCATCTCTAATTTATAGTTATATATTAACTCAAATTTTCTATTTACTGGATTAATTCTTATAATTGTAAAACTTTAAATTACTATAGAATAAATTTTAAATTAATTACAAAGTGAAGCCTTTTACAATTTGTTATATTTACACAAATTTATTATATATTTTTATTACTCATTAAGTTTTGTGTAATACCTTTTGAAATTTGATTGCTCCGTTCTTAATTTTATATTACACCTTCGACATCTAACATTTTGTTAGCGTTAAATTTCGTGATAAAGCCATAAAATTAAATGATAATAACAATACTCTACTTCTAATTAAATTTTTCATTAAGGGTGGCCTAAATACGTTTAGGTAATAATCTTAGATTTAACGAGTGTAGATGTAAGGTGGAGGTCATTAGGAATTATGGAATTTTTAATACAATATTTTCCCTAACTTACAATGACAAATATTGTTACTACAAAACAATAAAATATATAGTCTAAAAGCGGGCGAAAATATATAAGTAGTATCTATAGTTGCCTATTTGCAAGGCGAAATTTGGTATTCTCTCCTTTGTTTTAGCCTGTATTTATTTTTTCATACCTTTTAAAATTCAAAAATCAAATATTTTTTAGATTCTCTTTAAAATGTATATTCTCATTTTGCCCTCAAAATTGTTTGAACCACACTTTACTCTTGTACTTCATAGGAAAGATAGGAGAAATTGTTGCTATGGTAACAAAATATAAATATTTTCCCATACTTATAAATTTTACATCTTGAATTTTAATATATCGGCGGAAACTAAATATATCTCGACACAAAAAATCTGTTGTTACAAGCACAGAACACAACTTTCTCCTACTATAGGTAAGAGAAAGTTGTGTGCTGTGCGACTAGTCACACCAGATTTTTTGAATGAACCATTTTTACTCTCTCTTACCTATATAAGTTAATTTATAGATTTTTATTTTATTAATTGCATTTTTGACATAAATGTACTTTCTCTCAAGTACATTCATGTCAAAAATGCGATGAGCGAATTTGATGGAAATACACGTTTTGTTTTTTCTCCTGAATCCAAAAAAGTGGGTCACGTAAAATTGTCTGTGTGTCTTCACTTAAAGAAGAAAAAGAGAAATTAGGTTGAGTTATATTTTTGTTAGGTACTTCCCTAATCCGCGAAAATAATATTCTAAATAAAATCGACCACACTGATGTACTTTTTGAATTTTTTTTTCAATTTTCTCAAAATTATTGCTAACGATTTTGATTAAAATTCATAAATCAATTATCTTTTAGTTGCTGTTTAAAATTTATATTCTCATTGTGCTCTCAAAACTGTTTGAAGCACATGTACTTCATTGGAAAGATTGGAGAAATTGTTGTCGTATAAACAATATATAAACATTTTTCTCTGTTTATAAATGAATTTTGTTAAGCAATATTAATCGCGGCTAAACCCCGGGTGGGTGCCCCGAGAAATCAGCGTGTAGAATGTAACTAACTGAACGAAACAATTTTGAATTCTAAAATAAATAAATTCGAATAGAGATAATAATTATTGAATATTAAAACCAAAAGAGGTTAGATAGAACATATCTTTCATTTACCGGAAGTAAGAGAAAGTTGTGTGCTGGCACAAGTCACATCAGATTTTTTAAGCCTGACAGATAAGCAACGGCAACTATCGATAGAAATAATTTAATCAATATATTTGCATATATGTACAGTAAACCCCTAAATTGCCTCAGCAGATGAGAGGGCAAATAAACAAAAAAATTTGAAATTGAATATACTGCTGGAAACTAAAAATCAGATGTGAGAGGCATAGAACACAACTTCCAATTACAGGAAGTAAGGTAAAGCTGTGTGCTATGCTTCAGTCACATCATATTTTTTTTACGCCTGACAGATAGGCAACTTTTCTGTTTTAGTTTTAATACCCTATAATTATTACTTTTTAATTTTCCCTCTCTGTTCGAATTTTAAAATTCAAAACAATTTTTTTTTTAGATCCCTTTTATTTTTTAATACTAAAAATTACCCTAATTATTTCTAATAAGAGCTCGTTCTGAAACCCTACACGAATGATGATGTAAAGCTAGTCTAGGTCACTAACAGAGGCAGTGACTCAACAGAAGTAAACGGGGGCCAAAAAGTTCTCTCCCCCCCCTTCCCCAGTTGGCGATGAGTCAGGCCTCTGACCCACGTTGAGTAATCAGCCACTTAATAAACATAAGAGAGACAGCTTCGGCGCCATCGGTAACTTTTATTTTATATTATTTTGAATTTATATATCTCTTCTAGAAATTGGTTTTCGTTCTTTCTTTATCGCTCGGCAATATTTCTTCAATACAAATAAAAAAAAAAAAAAAAAATAGAAAATAGCTGATTCAAGTAGCTAATATATTTAGGTCAATTTTTTAAGGTAATCGTTAAACCTCTCATCGAATTTGATCTCTTTGTTTTCTGGAAATTTGCCTATATCATCATAAACAAACTTAAATAACTCTATATGGCACAAAGATGCCAATAAAACAAATAAAAAATCTGATGTGACTGGTCGTACACACCCAACTTTTTCTTGGCTTCGGTAATTGAAAGTTGTGTTCGATATATGTTCCACGATATATTTATTTACTATAGCATCCATTTCTCCCATCTTCCCTATGAAGTACAAGAGTAAAGTGTGCAATTTTGAGAGCAAAATGAGAATATATATTTTAAAGAGCATCTAAAAAATAATTGATTTTTGAATTTTAATCAAAATCATTATAGAGCAAATTTTGAAAAAAAAAAAAAAAAAAAAAAAAAAACTAAAAAACAGTATATAAAGTATTAGTACTTTTTGGCAGATTTTGTTTACAAGCTTCCTGTTATGTCTTAGGGGGTATCTAACTTAAAAATCAAATTTCAACCTCCTAGCTCTTTTCGTACTTGAGATATTTTGTTCGCAGACACTCAAACAGAAAGACAGACCATTTTGAGGAACTCACTTTTTTGAATTCAGGGAACACCAAAACATGAACATTCCATCAAAATCTCGACATCGAATTTTTGAGATGAAACCAATTACTTACTCTCTATATACAGTATCTATTTATATAATTCGCTAACGTCCGTCTGTTTGCCTGTCTGTCTGTTACGATCTGTTTGACCAACTTCCCTTTGGAATTTTGAAACCAAATTTTTTATGCTTAAAGAGGACCTTCTAGGGATTATATGTAGATTTTCATCCCGAAATTCCTTTAACTTTTTAAGTTTTTAATTAATTCCTAAAGTTACGATTTCTCCCGTAGGAATGTATAGAGAAATATTTATGAGGCAATGATCGCTCTTTGATTTTTCTGTTTTTATGAAATTATAATAAAAATTTTTATTTAAATTATTTTCAATGGGGATATTTATGTCTTGATACACAAAATTTTCTAAAACAAGTGAAATTTATGGTTTAGGATAGGCGAGGAACCTTTGCAGGCACGTTGTGCGGCTGGTTTTAATATTCCAGATTATATTCTGTAATTTGCAATTTTTTTTCTTATATTTTTAAAAGTTAATAGAGTAAACAGTGTAATTTGATTTAAATAAAAGAATAGTCAGAGTTCAGAATTAGCAATTTAAAAGACAAAAGTTGTTTTCAACAAATAGGCAAACTTGGCACACTATTATACACAATGGAATTGACCTTCTCTCCGACAAGACCAGAAAAGAGTCTCGAGAGAGAACAACCATAGGTCAAAAATCTTCTTCATCTTCTTTTGTCTACAAGAAATATAAACCTGACTCACTTGCAAATTGGCCTTCTCAAAGAAAAATGTCACGAGACTTTCTTAAAACTGTAGTTCATTTGAAATTCAAATATGAAAAAAAAATCAATTAATTACCATAATTTATTAATATTATTTTCTATCACAATAAAAAGCCTGGGATCGAACTCTTGAATTATAATTAGATCTAAACCGACGAGTGGAAGACTCAGGTTCGGGCCTCAACTGAATAATTAAGTTATATGTTTAAATATAAAATATCTCAATTAATTAAATAATATTTCTACATAATACTTGAACAAGTAACGGGCTCAATAAATTTGACCGAAACTATTTGTTTGAGTCTGTTTAAACAATAGACTTCTTGGCTGCTTTCCTCTAGATCACATCTCTTCAATTCTTCACAGCCACATTCTTCATCAGTTGTATTAGTCTAATACTCTACCTTATATGTAGTTAGCATATTCTAAGTATGGAGCTAAAAAAAAAATTGATAAAAGCTTATAAATTCTCAACGATATTATACGGGACGGAGGCCTGGACCTTGATGGATGCTTCCGAGAAGAGAATCAGAGCCTTCGAAATGTGGATATACCGTAAAATACTAAAAATATCTTAGGTGGACCTCATCCGAAAATGATGATGATGATCAAGCAGCGAAAGCTTGAAAACCTCTGCCATGATCTCAGGAATAATAATTACAGATTGCTGCAGATCATTATCCAAGGAAAGGTTGAGGAAAAAAGGGGCCCCGGAAGGATAAGAATTTCATAGATGGCAACCTGAGGAAGTGATATTACGTCACAACAACTGACCTCTTCAGAGCAGCCTGCAACAAAGTGAAGATAGCCATGATGTTAGCCAACATCCGCAACGGATGAAGAAGATATGTATACTATAGTTAGTATTTTGGATGAGTTTGTAGACGTAGAGATATATTCTCCAAGAGATAATATTTTATTTTAAGCATTGGTTCAATATTAAAAGTATTTTAATTAATTACATTTTATTAGATCATCTCTTACTAGGTTGTTTAACACTCTTGTTAAGAAATAATTTTAATCTCTCTTTTTACTTGTTTAATTAAATTCATTTAATTGTTAAATAATAATTCACAGAATAACTGGTATAATTTTGAACCTATGGCTGCTGCTCAAACGTTTGTTGTTCCCTCCCCAGTAATCCTAATTACTCTTGCTACTATGGCCTCTTCAAACTAGACTTCAGATAACTCTGACATTGAGATCTTAACGACATGGGGAAATTGGTTTGAACACTTAATTTTATTATATTCCCAATTGTCTACTTATTCTTTATGAAGAAATCAGGTATCTTAATTTAATTACACATTATTTAATACTTGCCTCGGTTATGAATATATTAAAATGATTCATTTTTCACTCCACCCAGTGACATGGGGCCAACATAATAATACCCTTCTACTCTTGTTTTATTTTCATACAAGGACATTTTTATGAAACAACTAATTAATTTGCAATGCCAAAGTACCCTTAACTAGTTGATTGAATCAACTCGCATAGATTAGCTGTCAGTGAGAGCCGTGTTTACACATACCCATATATTCAGCTGGAAAAAAAACTATTCAAGTTGCCTATTTTAGTCACTCTTAATTCATTCAATATCGATTAACAACTCCAAGTTCTTGAGTATTTTTTTAAGTGGTTTATGTTTATAACATCTTAAAATAAAATACTATTTTTTTTATAAATAAAAGTTATGAAATCATAGAGGTAACGAGGCCAGGGAGGAGGAGTATAAATAAATATAATCCCCCCTCATGCTGTTTATAAATAAAAAACTTCTTCATTTCAAAACAATTGTCAATATAGCTAGCATAATAATCGATTGTTGATTGTTGATACTTTTATTTGGCTGTCTCTTTATTTATTTTTAAACTTTTTTCTGCCTTTTAGGTGTGATTAATTTATTTATACAATTGAAAATACATAGTACGTTCCACACGCTGATTGCTCGGGGTCACAAATCCCGCTTTCTCCGCTAATTTTATATTTTTGTCAACAAACAAATTAATTTTTTTCTCTTTGTTGCAGGTGAGTTAACAATCATCTATCATCACCTTATCTAGAGAGTAGTATTATGTAAGTAAATAAAATTTTTTTTATTTTGATAGTGATATGAAAAATCATTCAGCAGAAATATAAGATTCATATATTCAATAAATAAATATAAAAGGCTCACTATTGAATTATACTGTATCTTACAACTGAACTTGTCCTGGCGTATAATATAAGGGGGGTTTTTATATTTCTGATGGATGAATTCTTTCTAGAGAAAAAAATAATAAGGGGCAAAGTCTCGGGGATCTACTCTTACAAAAGTTGAACAGTTCTGTTTTAATATTAAGCAGGAGAGTAAAATTTTAAGTATCAAATTAATAGGGTTCTGGAATCCATTGTTTATATAATAAAATTTTTCTAACATTAGAATTTTGATCCGAACAGTAAAAATTAGGTCAGATAAAAAAAAGAAGAATAAAAAAATAATGTGTGAAAAATAAATAAATATTCTACTATACAAAATATGATCGTTAAGATATGAATATATGATTACAAATAGGCTTATTATTTTTTTCTTTTTTGATGCAAATACTGAAGGGCTTTAAATTTAAAATATAATTTTTTTATGAATTACTATTAGATTAGAGTTAACGTCATAATTTGTGCAATGTTCGTGTTAAATACTCAAAAAATATTAAAGGAAGAAATTTGAAATTTGGCCAAAATATTCTTCTATTTGAACCTATTTGATGATAATTAATTTGTATTTTTAACTTCACCCTTTCGGAAATTAGGGGCGGATTAGAGTTGGTCGAATCGATTTCGATTTTAATCGAAAATCGATTTTGAGCTTCGATTTTCGATTAAAATCGAAATCGATTCAGTGTTTTGAAAAAATCGAAAAAATCGATTTTTGACGGCCGATTTTCGATTTTCGATTTTCCAAGAAAGTGATTTTAGCGACATGATCTGTCCGTCTGTGTTCGATTTTAAGCTTGAAGGATTTGAGCTATGAGGTTGGAATTTAAGATAGACACTCCCTGGAGCGAGAAAATAAGCGGTTAATTAAAATTGGCCAAAAAGTACTAGTACTTTACTGAGGTAGTTTTTCAGGTTTTTTTGATTTTCTTAAAAATAGCCCCAACGATTTTGATTAAAATTCAAAAATCAATTATTTTTTAGATGCTCTTTAAAATGTATTTTCTCATTTTGAAGTACACTCTTCTCTTGTATTTCATAGGTAAGATGGTAGAATTTGTTGCAATGGTAACAAAATATAAATATTTCCCCATGTTTATAAATTTTAAACTTGAATTCAGCCCTCGGGGTTTGGTGTAGTGGTTAGCATGCTAACCTCGTATACCAAAAGTCGCGGGTTCGGACCCCAGGCATTCCGATGATTTTATTTAAGTCATTTGGATACCAAATGGCTTAAATAAGAATGCCTGGATCCCTAATATGTGTGTATTATCAATAACGGATATCGTATATCGTAAAAGTCTTAAATGGCCTAAGTTGCCGAGAAGACTATGTGAATGTGTGTGTGAATGAGAAAAAAGGGTGTTTAAAAAAAAATCTTGAATTCAAATGTACCTTAAGCTTACTGTCTGAACCTAAATATATGTCGTCACAAAAATCTGGTGTGACAAGCACAGAACACAACTTTCGCTTACTGAAGATAAGAGAAAGTTGTGCTGTGCGACGAGTCCCACCAGATTTTTAAGAAATATAGAAGCTGATGTTTAGTTCTCTTGGTTTGTTAAAATTTACGCTATAACGTTAAAACTTAAGTTATAATGACTAAATATGTTATACCATATACAATGTGTTGGTTTTTAAAGAAGTTATAAAGACTGAATAAATTGATTTGGGCATCAGTAATGCAACGTTCTATTTTTCTTGTTCCACAAACCGTTTGAAAATCGTAAGCAGAACCTTAAAATCAACTTATGGGCATAGTGAAAGACTTTTTGTAAAAAAATCGAAAATCGATTAAAATCGATTTTTTAAAGGCAAAAATCGATTTTTTTAAAAATCGATTATTTGGTTTCGATTTTAAAAATCGAAAATCGAAAATCGATTCAGCCTCCGAATCTACCAACCCTAGGGCGGATATGTTATTATAATACAATGTTCGTGTTAATAACTCAAAAAATATTAGAGGTAGAAATTTGATATTTGGCCTAAATATTCTTCTATTTGAACTTATTCGATGATAATTAATTTGTATTTTTAACTTCACCCTTTCGGAAATTAGGGGCGGATATGTCATTATAATGCAATGTTAGTGTTAATTACTCCAAAACTATTAAAGGTAGAAATTAGAAATTCTTCTATTTGAACTTATTAGATGATAATTAATATAAAACTCAAATAGAGTTGGATAATTTTTTGAGGTCGAGTTGTCTTTAACTCAGGATTCTAAGCTTAACTGCTTTATCCCCTGACTGCTATAAAAAAGTATTCTGAAGCTCATAATTTCTCAGATTTTTACATCTTTCAAAATAAATATACATTTTATTTCATTCTTCTATCGCTTTTGGTTTTCGAGTTATTTAATTTTAAAATCAGTGACTACAATATGAGAGGGTGTGTATGAATTAATTCTTAGCGAATTAATTTTGTATATATTATGCATATTTTCATAATTAATCATTAAGGTGTTGATAGAGTGAATAAACAACATAAATAGAAAATGAACAAAATCCCTTAAAGCGAATTTTACATCTGATATAGTATATATAATAAACAAGTTTTTTTGTTGACGTAAAAAAAATAATTAAATGGAATATAGCTAAGCTCTACTTGCATAAATAAAGCTGACAGAAAACAAATCTCTATTGTAAATATTAAAATCACTTGAACATTCACACCTACCCTACGTTTTTAATTCCCACCCTCGAAGTTATAATAATGTTTGCTCAAGCAATTTTCTCTTCAATTATACATTAATCAGTTTTAATCAATTCTTAAAATCATTATATACTCTCTAAATCTCATTTCTAGTAAGCCAATTCTATTAAATTATCGAACGTCGAACAGTAAATTATTTTAGCGAATTTTCACGAAGTAGTTTAGTTCCCTATTAGTTAAATTTTCGTTGAAATTTTCTTACGTGCCAAGTGTGTCTCTTGAGTGTTTGATATTCCACATGTTTTCTCATTCCAGGAATAAATGATTTATTATAAAAATAACAAGCTTGATATTTGCATATATCATGCAAAAATTCTCTTTTGAATAAATTAGAAAAATACTAGAGGTGAAAGGTCTAAATAATGGCTAGCTGATTTTCTAGCACTATAGGGTGCGTAATATAGCAGAAAACTTCGTTCAATATCAAAGAATTGTCTTCTATTGTAAATTGATCAATAATTCTTGATAACTTTTCTAGAAATGTCGCGCATAAGTAAAATCATTATTGCTATCATATGAAGATCTTTTATATTTGTTATTGATAAAGTGGTTTTGTAACATCTTTGATTTTTATTTGACCACAGATGACTAATTTCGGGCTAGTACTGCCTGATCAGAATTTAAATATCCCTGCCAATCGGAAGTTTGCATGTCCTGTAAGGGAAGATTTGCGATTAGCATTAGAAATGTCTTCTGGTGAAAAATTCTAAATAATAGCCCTAATTTGGGGCTTATTCGCTAATAATGATCTAAAATTGCTTATAGTTATGACTCTGATGTGATTATAATAAAGAGATGGAGATATCAGCTCAATAAAACTGCCAGAATAAGACATTTTGGCCTAAATTTATTTGGGGCCATTCAGTTATTGGATATTATACATATATAGCAAAACGCATATATGATTGAACCAGGATTAACCAACAGTGGCGTATTCAGGGGGGTGTCATAAAACTTTTGGGCCCCCCAAGCAGAAATCTGTTAACTGTTAACCAATATTATAATTTATCTGAACATCTCTGATCTTGGGCGCAGGAACGATATGATTTTTGAACATCTCTGATCTTGGACGCAGGAACGATATAATTTTTGAACATCTCTGATCTTGGACGCAGGAACGATATGATTTTTGAACATCTCTGATCTTGGACGTAGGAACGATATAATTTTGTATGAAGCAAATAAATTTTATTATTGTCAAATCCTGTTTCAATCACATGTGTGTTTTGCAATATTTAGGTAATTTCCAATAACTGAAGATGGCCAAATAAATTCTGACCGAAATGTCTTATTCTGAGAGTTTTATTGAACCTCTCGCATTCCAATTATGCTGATATCTCCATCCCTTTATTATAATGATCTAAGATCACTTTAAAATATATCAAATTTTCTGAAATCCTATCGAGCTATTCAGTATATTTATTCAAAATTGGTAGTAGAAAGTGGAGGAATATAGAAAATTAATCTTTAATAGGGGATCTTGTTTTGTTGCCATATTCATCAGCATACCAGTTTAACTTTCTTCAATAAAAATTTAATTTTGGAATACGAATAATAATAAATGTCTTCCGGTAAATTATTAATTTTGTTTTCCCTTATAATTAGATATATATTTATAGGCTCTGGAATTATTTCACATCAAATTATGTTCTCGTAAAAGAATGCTTGCTTTTTTTTCGTCTTATATTCTTGATCTGCCCATCAGAACAAGTAAACGTGCCTAAGGCCCCTTTCTGCCCTTAACTTTAAACTTGTGTAAGGATCGTCAGGGCAGCCTAGCATATTGGCCAGCAAAATCTCAACTTTACGCCCAGAGGCCAGGTCTTTTGTGGTCAAATGATCGCTATTTTATACCTACGACGCGTGTTTTTGTGGTTACAAACAAAAGAAAAAAAAATTCTCTCTCTAAGACACGAAGAAAAACTGTTTCAATGAAAGAGACTCTTTACTATTTTAAAGTTTACAAATTAAATTGTTAATAAAAATCTGAACCATGCTAAGCTTTCATGTACAGTGAGGGGACAATATTAGGTCCCATTCATGCGTTTTCTACTTGTGATTATTTCATTGTTTTTAAAAAATATATATTTTTTAATGGAAACTTTCAAGGTTCAAACCTAGATATTTTTCAATAAAAAGATTTTTATTTTCTTTTGTAAAAACAATAAAATAATCACAAGTATATAACGCACTGGTGGGACTTATTATTGTCCCCAAACTGTACGGTACAGTACATAGTTTTAAGTAAACGTCTAC
Source organism: Euborellia annulipes (assembly GCA_023213315.1). Lineage (NCBI taxonomy): Eukaryota > Metazoa > Arthropoda > Insecta > Dermaptera > Anisolabididae > Euborellia > Euborellia annulipes. Next base: position 15,995 of record JAKCPI010010039.1, read on the forward strand.
AAATCGGCCTCTAGCTCCGTGTATCTTATGTGTAGATTATTTGGACAAATGTTTCTGATATAAAATTTGTTATGTGGATATTTTCTAATTTGAGGAGAGATCAGGGGCGCATATAGAAATTTTTCGGGGGGGGGGGGGGGCTGAACTCAAAAATTTTTCTGCGGAAATTTTTTTTTAATAAACTAAATTTTTTCACACGAAATTTTTTGCGGAACATTTTTTCTTTTGTGGAACCAAATATTTCCATCCTGCGGAAAAATTTGTCCCTATCCCTATATATGTATATGTGTTTACTGCGGAAATTTCCGGGGGGGGGACCGAAGGCCGAACGCCCCTGGAAGAGATACAAAATTTTCAAACATAAGCTTTGTAAAGGAGGCGGGCTTCGCGGCTAAGCCATGTATGGGACACAAAAATATAGTGCATGAATCAAAAAATAAATACATTTTTGGAAAGGTTTAAGTAGGCCACTGCAGTCCAATAGAAAA
>JAKCPI010010041.1:0-18296 GCA_023213315.1 Euborellia annulipes
CATCAAATTTTTTTTCCAATTCGATCGGCGCCCGGCGACAAGCCGGGGAGACTCGCCGTGACTCTTGTCTAAGCCTTCGTCTCGCGAGGAGATCGCTTTTTAAAAAAATCGCTAAATCTCTCTTATTTATTCACGGATTTGAGGCAAAATGCAAACTAGGTCCTCTTGAATCAATTATGAAAACCATAGGAATTTTTTATTTTAGTTATATATTTATAAAATGAAGGGTTTGTTGATAAACACTCCACGACTTCGAATGTCAACTCCCCTTAATATTTTTTTAATTTATTGTTTTTTAAAATTAAAATTTTTTTTTTTTTTTAAACATTCACTTTTTCTCATTCACACTCACAATCACACATTCACACGGTCTTTTCGGCAACTTAGGCCATTAAGACTTTAAACGATATCCGTTATTTATAATTATACATATTGGGGTCCCAGGCATTCTTATATAAACCATAATCGGTAGCCCATAAATGCCTTATATAAAATCATCGGGCTGCCTGGGATCGAACCCGCGACGTTTGGTATACGAGTTAGCACGCTAACCTCTACGCCATGCCCCGAGGGCTTTTTAATTAAATAGCTTACAGAAAATCAGAGCCCTTGCCAGGGGGGCAAATGCCCCCCTGCCCTCCCCAAATGACGCCACTGGCGTATATAGAACCTCAAAAATTTTCTTGCCTGCGGGAAAATTTTTTGCCCTACTGTTAAAATCATTTTTACCTTTTTTTAGGGGAGGCTAAGTTTTTGCGGAATTCTTCCCCCTTCCTGCAGGAAAATTTTATTTTTGCAGAGCCAAATTTTCCGTCACGCGGAAAATTTTTTAATTTTTTCCCGGACATTAAAATTATTTTTTGTTTTTAGCGAATTTATTTGGCGCGCCCCCTTTGTGAGTAGCGCCCGGGGCATGTGACCCCCCTTGCCCCCTCTCGCTACGCCACTGTTCCCATGTTTATAAATTTGACAGTTGTGTTCTGTGCGACAAGTCACACCAGATTTTTTTGACTTGCTCCCGAAGCAGTCGCTGGTTGTTTCTTCTCCATAACCTTATTTTCATTTATTCCGCCTTCATTTGGGTTAATCACTCGGCCATTAAGCTTCCCACTTAGAGTTAGCTAACTGTTAAATGACATTCTTACATATACTCTTATCCAATTAAAAAAAAAAACAAAAAAAAAGAATAAAATTTTCCATTTCATCAACAAAACAAACACACATTAATGGCTTTTACATTCAAAGCGTCTACTCTAAAAAAAAAAAAAAAAAAAAAAAACTTCTCTGAGGAATAATTAATTTGAATTTTAAATTGTATTTTTGACAAATGGAGATGTTATTTTTAATCAATTATCACTGTTATTTTTTTTTCTCTTCTTTCATAATGGCCTTTTTTTATCTTGCGACAAAAAACAATCAGAAGAATAAAACATTTTTCTTTAATTATCTCATTTTGCTTTGGACCGGAACGAGCGGGGGTGTTGGGAGGGGGGAGGTAGAAGTGGAATGACATGTGTTAGACAAAAAGGAGGTCGTGAGTTAATAAAAAAAAGTTGTTTTTTTCTTAAATCGCTCTAGAATTTAGCTCTTGACGTTTCGAGCGCCTACCACCCTCTTCCTCGGCAGCTAAATTTTACTTTTTTTTATTAAAGTGAAACTTTTATTTGATCCTCTTTTAAAAATTTTTTCGTTCTTTTATCAGCATGTCGCGTTACAAGCCGTCACGTCAAAGGCTGTGACGTTACAATCCATGACGTCACAAGGCCGTGACGAGAAGAATAGGAAAGTTGAAATTTAATATATATGAAGAATTATAAAAAAAATAATTGTGAGATTTAATTTTTCAATTTTTTAAATTGATAAAATATAATTCTTAAAATAATGATTCAAATCTTCAATTGCTAAATAAATATTGTTCTCAGTTTTTAACATCCATCTATTGATTTCCCATTTTCCAATTATTAAATTAAGAATAAAAACGCGATTTTAGTACCCTTAATTGAATAATCCAATTTTCAGTTTAACGCCTACGATCCCCAAAAAAAAGTTTCACTTGCATCATTGGTTTCATAAAACCACACAATGATTTTTTTCTCTTGGCTGACTTTCATCTCAAATATTCAATATTCACAGTCAGTATAGAAAATTGTATTTGCTGTCGAATTTTCGAGAACATGACTCTCTCTTCATCGTGACCTGTGATCAATTCATTTTTTTTTTTAATATTAATTTACAATTTTAAAATACTTTCAAATATTCAGATGTATACAGATTGTTGACAGGTGGAATTGTTTCTTAAGGAGGCCCTAAACGGTCAATCATTTTTGATCAATTGATTGATGCGCGCTTCTCAACATTCAATCTTTTAATCAATACTCAGTCACAGTTGAGTTTTTTCCAATTAACAAGGATAAAATGTTAAAATTAATCAAAAACTATTAATTTTTTTATAAATCATTAAATGTATTTTACCTCTTTTGTTATTTAAGACACAAAAAGAAAAGGTTGTTTATACCTTTTTTTTTTTTAATAAAATGGTTCGAGTCAAAAAGGACCCCTAGAAGGTGGGAAGGGGGGGGGAAAAAAAAAAAAAAAAAATGGTTTTCAATTCGGGGGGGGGGGGGCCGGTTGGGGGGGGGGCCTTGCCCTCTTCTTACTTTAAAATATACAAAAATAGTATGATATATTTGCTACTTGGAGGTCTCCGATGATGTAGGTCGTGATTGGCGACCGAAACGTCGACAAATAGAAATTTAAATAAAATATTTTTTTATTTAATCTCCTGGCTGCAACATCCTGGGGAATCTTGTACTTTCTCTTAGCCTATATATGAAATATATAGGAGAGAAAATATTGCGATCATGTCAAAAATTCGATGTCGAGATTTTTGATGGATACTACATATTTTGAGGTCCCCAGAGTCCAAAAAGTGGGTCCCGCAAATTGGTCTGTGTGTGTGTGTGTGTGTGTGTGTGTGTGTGTGTGTGTCTGTATGTGTGGACAGATTTTTAGCATGAAGAAATTGAGCTACCGGATTTGAAATTTTATATTTAACTTAGGTACCTTCCCACACGCTCAAAATAAGCTTTGAGCAAAATCGGCCAAAAAGTACTAGTACTTTACTGATGTACTTTTTCAGTTTTTTTCGATTTTCTCAAAATTCCCTCCAAGGATTTTTTTAAAATTCATAAATGAACTATTTTTTAGATGCTCTTTAAAATGTATATTCTCATTTTGCCGTTGAAATCTTCTGAAGACCACTTTACTCTTGTTCTTCAAAGGAAAGATAGAACTAAGTTGCCATGGTAACGGAATTTAAATCTTTTTCTTTTTATTAGATTAAAAATCAATTATTATTTAAATTCCCATTTTTTTTAAATTTATTTGTGTCTTAATTGTTTCAAAGAAAACATATATGTCTCTCTCTCACTTGCAAACATTATCGTCTCTCTTCTACTCTTTTTAAATTCCCTTTCCACCTTATCTTCGCATAGGAACAATGTTAATTTCCTATAGGGATTTGTATGTTAATTTCGATTCAAAAGGGGGTCCCCCTTTGGAACTTTTTAGGCATTTAAAATTTTTTTTTCCAATTCTTATGAAATTTTGTATTTTATTTACGATTCTATATTGTGTATAAAATGTCCAAATATGAGATTAAAATTTTGACAAATAACCATAGTTTATTTGAAGCAGTCAACAATTAAAATGCAAGTTTGAAACTAAGGTGCTATCGGAAACTAAATATATCTCGACACAAAAAATCTGGTGTGACCAGCACAGTGCGCAACTTTCTCTTACCGAAGGGTAAGAGAAAGTGTGAGCTGTGCGCCAGTCACACCAGATTTTTTTGTTCCATTCGATATAATATCAGTACTTATTACTGTTTTTGCTTATCTTTAATTGTACGAAAAAATTGTCTGATACGAATAAGTAACGAGTTTCATCCCTATTCACTACAGCTTTAGCAATAGTAGCGCACTCTCGTGGCTTATTAAAGAAACCAGGTGTGAGTCGTCGGTGACGTCACGGCTTGTAATGCGACAAGCAAAAGATGGGCGGAAAAAGTTTGAGGCGATGGAATAAAAGTTTCACTTTAATAAAAAAAATGAAATTTATTAAAAAATAATTATTTTTATTGATGAATAAATAAAAATGGCCACCCCTGTTCTAGAATTTAATTCATTTACCACATCTCTCTTTGTTGCATTCACTATCTAATAATTAAATTGTCATTTCACTTTTAGGATCAATGCGGTGCCATATTTCTGCGTCAACTATAAACAATTGGAGAAAATGGTGAGATAAGCAAAACAATTTCTCTCTCTCTCTCTCTCTCTCTCTAATAAATTCTATTAAATTCACACACAAAAATATATATATATAAATAATTATATAGAGAATATTTCTTGTAATCATTCATCTTTCTATCTCTCTATCCTCTCTCTATCTGTTGGCGTGTCACTTGCCCTTTGGGTGTTGTTGCCCTTCTTTTGACCCCTTCTTTTTATTTTAATTATCATTTCTTTTAATGTGTAGCTCTTGTTTAGCAAGAAAATACAAAATTTAACACCCTTAATTAAAAAAAAAAAAAAAAAATTTGTAATGGCTCAGGACCCATTTGTTATTTTGTGTTTTGTTTTTTAATTTATTTTTTACGTTCTTAGATCTAGGAGAGAACCAGAGTGTGGTGGGGTTTTGTTGGGTATAAAAAAAAAAAAAAACACTACCTTGTGTTGTTGTTATATGTTCCCAGTTGGCGGACGATGTTGGCAAAATACTGGAATTAATCGAGGTACCGGATTGTGGACAAACAAATTATACGAAATATATTTAGAATTTATTATTATTATCTGACATTTTTTTTATTTTTTTTTTTTTTGTTTCTTGTTTTTTTTTTTAGGCTATTTCTTTACGACAGCTAAAAAGGATTTTTTAGTCACGCTTAGACGAGTGGTTGGCTTTTTTTTTTAATATGAGAGAATAATCTTTAGATTTATTTGTTTTTTTTTAGTCTTTGCTATTTATTTGTTTTATTTGCGTTTCACACATCTCTCATTGTTGTTGTTGTTGTTGTTGTAGCTAATTGATGTCTCTAGATCTTTTGCATCTCTCTATATCTCTCTCTTTCTCTGTGTGTGTGTGTGTGTTGTTTTTGCATCTTGGTCTTTTTCTCACATGAAATTTCAACTTTTTTTTAATTTTTTTTGGAAAAATTAAAAATTAATTTTTTATTTTAAGGTGGATCCACACTTGTAAATATTTTCGCCGTAAAATAACAAGTGTAGACCTGTGCGGCACATATCGTCGCCTGAAACACGTAGTGGCGTATCTATTTCTATCATTTTTCAGGAGAGCTGTTTATAGTTGGTGTTGTTATATTAAATGTAGAGATACGCAAAACCAAAAAACTTAAATAATACGAAAAAACATGGAAATACAGATTCGTCACTTTATGATAATGTAAAGAAGGCCAGGACACGGCCATAAACGTTGTATCTCAATTTTTGATTTTTTTGAGATACGCCACTACGTGATGCAAGCGACGATATGTGCCGCACAGGTCTACACTTGTTAATTTACGGCGAAAATATTTACAAGTGTGGATCCACCTTTAGACACTTGTCTGTTTGGCAAATCTTAATTAAGAAATTTGAATGTCACAAATTCAAATTTTAAAGAATTTACTCACTTTTTAAAAGTATATAAACGAAAGAAAAAGGTAGGAGGATCTCATAATGAATATTTTATGACTAAATAAATCATTGAGGAATTGAATTGAGAAAGTCTCAAATGCAGTCAGAAAAGCTTCTTTTATTTCCTTTTTTTATTCGTAAACATTTCGGTTGCTAATTGCAATTTTTCTCCATATCAATAAGTGTCACAAATTATACGAAGATAACAAATTAATTTGAGCCTCTTTTTCCAGTATAAAGAGGCATACCGAGGGGAGGGGGGCGCGGGGGTCCGTCCCAGGCCCCCAAATATTTGCCTTTGAAAGGCCCCGGGGCCCTCAGGGCTCGGCAAAAACGGAAAAATATAGATAAAAAAATTATTGTGTGGTTTTATGAAACCACGATGCAAGTGAAACTTTTGTTTCCGGATCGTAGGCGTTTAACTGAAAATTTTTCAGAAAATTATTCAATTAAGGGTATTAAAATCGCGTTTTTAATCTTAATTTAATAATTGGAAAATGGGAAATCAATAGACGCATGTTAAAAACTGAGAACAATATTTATTTAGTATTTGAATCATTTTAAATTATTTTAAAAATTATATTTTATCAATTGAAAAATTGAATAATTAAATCTTTAAATTTTTTTTTTTAACCTACCCGAGTCGAAATCGAACGCCTGGTTTGAACCTTTTAGTCCTGAATTCCCTTGTTATTTGATGGGATGTTATTTATTTACAATTTTGTGAAAGCCTACTGATTCTACCAGGAGAATTAGAAGATTCAAACCAGTACTTGAACGCCTGGTTTGAACCTTTTAGTCCTCAATTCCTTTGTTATTTGATAGGATTAAAATTTGGTTAAAGCCTACTAAACCTACCAGGAGAATTAGAAGGTTCAAACCAGTACTTGAACGCCTGGCTTGAACCTTGCAGTCTTCAATTGAGGACTAAAAGGTTCAAGCCAGGCGTTCGATTTTGACTCGGGAAGTACTGGTTTGAACCTTCTAATCCTCTCGGGTAAAAATTAAAAACAGTGCGATCTCAGCGCCAAAGCTTTAATAGATGACCACCTTTCATTTTCTTTCATTCCTTGGATATTTGGATTTATTATCGATAAAAAAGAAGTAAGTTTTAAGTTTTATTTTCATTTTTTTCATTAATTTTCTTTATTATTATTAATTATTTTTATTTATTTAAGGGTCAACGTTATAAAAACAAGCCAAAACAAAATGATAAGGTTAGCTGTTATTTTTATTTTTATTTTTTTTATATAAAATGATGTTATCTTATATTCTATTTAATTTTTTCAATTATATTCATTATAAATTTTAGTTGTAAAAACACATTGGCCTGAAGAAGCCACTTTAATTTTAATAAATGAATACAAGGAACATTGGCCATTCATGTCATTTTGAAAGGTAAGAAGACAAATTAAAAAAGATTATAAATTTATAAAATTAATTTATATATTTTTCACATTTCCAGAGAACTAAATGAAGTTCTTACTGAAAAGAAAAATATTTTTCCACACGTGATAGCTAATGGTATAGGACTACATATACAGTAAAGATAAAAATTAATGTGATTTATTTTAGAGATGGAAACTCATTTTTACATCCATATTTTCTTTAAAACAATTTCAGTAATGAATCTCCAGAAATATTGAAATCGACACGAAGAGCATTTGGAATTTTTAAAATTTTTTAAATATATGTTATCTTATTCTCAAATTAAAGAAAATTGATATTTAAACAAAAAATATTTTATTTAAAGATTAATTTGATTTTCCTTTTATTTAAGAATTTAATTGTAGCGAAATGAAGAGCAAAACGTGAAGATCCATCAAAATCTCGACATCGAATTTTTGACATGAATCCAATACTTTCTCTCTATATATATTAACATATATAGATGTAAGAGAAAGTAAAAAAATTTCGAATATGGAGTGCCAAGTTGTATAAATTAGCAAGAGGTATGCTTGTTTTTTGGCATTGAGAAAAATAACTTTTAGAGTGTTTTCTTCAAATATTTCGATGGCATTTAATAGGACTTCTCAGCGGTGAAGTGCTATTAAATGTCTTCGAAATATTTGAAGAAAACACTCTAAAAGTTATTTTTCTTATTGCCAAAAAACAAGCATACCTCTTTGCTAATCTAACAAAATTATCAGAACTTTTTTGTCACTCTGTATATATGTATATAAACAAATTTTAAATGAGAATTCATAGGCCTAAACTAGGATTCCAGCATTCAATACTGCTGGTCGTAATAGTAGATCTGGTAGACTTAAACTAGTATTTCGAATACCTGGTCTGAGTCTAAACCTGTCAAAAAGGGACATAAGTAGACTTGTTAGAACCAAACCAGACTATCAAATTTCCATAGAAACCATGCTTTCAAATCCTAGTTTGATTCCTGTTAAGTCTACTTAGACAACAATTAGATTCTGAGGTTTTGTAGACTCAAACCAGGCGTTCGATTTCGACTCGGGTTTACATTCAAAAAAAAAAAATATTTTTCAGCATCGCTGGAAGTCACTTTGGGAAATTTTGGATAAGATCAAAAAGTCAGTCTTTTTACAAATTTTGCTTGTTAGTGGCAACTAAAATTTTGTCATATAAATCTTTTGTCTTTCTTTCGATCGATATCTTTTCTATTTGTGACTTGGATCATCTTTTGGAAGAAGGTTATGAAATTATCATAAATCCAGTTTAAATGGATAGGCAACAAACTTCATATTCTCTTTATGATATAACCTCTTCCGAGGGAAATAAAGTCCTTAGCTGATATCTTCATTCATGTGTTATATCAGAGATTTCGTTTTTCTTCATGTTTCAAGATAAGAAGTATTCTTAATAATCTCTTTCAATACTCTTTTTGAAAAATGTCACTTTTTGTCCCTTTTCAAAAATTCCAATGTTCCTTCAAAGGTTAAAAAGAAAAGTGATAATAGTGATAATTTATACGAGGGCAGGTCAATAAGTCCGACTTTTTGAATTTCCCGCCTCTTAATTGAAATGGCAACACTGCTCCTGTCAGCAGGCAACTATCAGCTTGACTCCTGTCGAAATTTGAACCAGCTGGGTCTTTGTTTTTGTTTGACATCCATTAATAGCAGATTACCTCGTGATTTCAGATGAAAATGGAAAAAAGTGAATTTCGTGTGCTCAATGGTAAAAATCCATTAATTGGGATACGAATTGCTCCCTCATCCGCCCTTTTCCGGATTTAACCCCGAGTGACTATTTCTTGTTTCCAAACCTGAAAAAATGGCTCGTCTCAATTTTAATGCCCTCGACAAATCTTATTTTTGGAAGGGATAAAAAAAATGGACAAACGTTGGACAAAGTGTATAGAGCTCAAAGGAGACTACGTTGAAAAATAAAATAATTTTTTATCCAAAAACCTGTGTTTCATTCAAAAAGGACTTATTGACCTGCTCTCGTATTATAGTTCTTTTTTTTGTTTTAGTCAATCATCCGTTCTTTTTGATCAAGATCCTATCTATTATTTATAGTAGAATTCGATGGCATTTTCAATTATTAAAATTATTCATTTTTTTTACCACACTCTGAATAATTTAATATACCATAATAAATGGCGATTGGCTGGTGAAATTTCCTTGTGTTGATGTGAATTGACAAATGATGTGTTTAAATGTCATCCTTTGGAATGAGTGACGTGTGATGGGATGACCTGTCAAGAGGATATCCCAAAATACTCTTGAAATTGTATTGAAGAAGGACGGACACTATTGATTCTAACTTTACAATAATAGGCATTGGAAGATAGAGACAGAGGCACACCTAGAGGTATGTATAAACAGTTGGTAACTTGCCCTCAACCTTCCTATAAACAATTTATTCCATATTTAGCTTTACTGTTCTTTTGACCAAATTATATTCTTCTTTAATAGAAATATAGAAATTTAATAAAATGTATTAAGAGGCGGGTCTTGAAAAACAGTTAAAAGCCGATTGAGAAGCTGGTTACTCTAGGCGGCAAGAGATGGCGTTAGTTCTGCCCGTAGGGAAACAAGCATTTTAGTCCATTTCATTTGAAAGGTTCCATCAAATTAATTAAAGGCAAAAAATTACTTATTTTTTAACACAATGATTACATTTTAATGTGATTAATAAAAAAAAAAAAAACTTTAAAAATTTAAGTTCGATAGCTTAAAAATTGTGGTCGATGGAACCTATCAAAATCAGCTCGAGACGAGCCCCTTAAGGGTCAGTAAAATTTTGATATAATCAGAATATAAGACATCATTAAATGGTTCTTCCTAAATTTAAAAGACCGACTGAAGAAAACAAGCCGATGAGTGTAAGAAGAAAATGGAGACTGTCAAAGAGGGGGTAGAAGAATACCAGTCGCCATAATTACAAACTGCTAGTTATATCATTTCCAATCCCTTTATTTAATTTTTCTTCTGAATTTTCTACAATCAAATTGATATCCCAAAATTTACAAGTTTATAATTCTTTTCAAAAAAAAAAAAAGATCCTGTTTAAAAAATTTTTGCACAATTATAGAGAATTTTTTACTCTAGTCTCTCTCTCAAACTCAATTTTTTTATTCTAAAGTATACAACTTTGTTACCGCCAAAAAAAAAAATCTTAACAAAATATTTGCTTCAATATTTTCCAAATGTATTTGTGAATGCAAAAAAAAAACAAAAAAAAAAAGGATGTTTATTTCTCATCCGAATATATGAGCTCTTTGCGTGATTTACAAGAAAATGTATGAATGTAAACAACAAAGCCTCTAGGCTTAACCGTTCTATATAATATAAATATATATATATATAGTAAATAAAAAGAAAAAAACCCATGTCCCTGTGAAAGAACGAATTATATATAAATTAATTTTAAAAAAATTATCTTTATCATTTTATTATTATTATTATATGCTAGAAAAAAATTATTTTATGTTATTGTTCAAATTTTCCAAAAAAAAAAAAAAAAAATTGGGGTACGTATGTGACGAAATTTGTTTGTTGTAAATGAATAAGTGAATTCTGTTGTATGTTTGATAGTATGCTTGTGAGAGTGTGTAAGATATGGGCGCTCTTTTTAAGGTTCCACCTTAAGGGACCCTCCCCTGTAGGGTTAAAACTTGTCTTTTTTTTAAGGGTGAGATTTGCGACTCCCACAAAAAAAAAAAAAAAACCAACCCTGCCCATTCCATTTATTCATTAGTCTAACAGGCGAGTCACGTGACAACATATCTTCTCGCCAATTTCAAGCAAACTCACCTGACCCTTTTCCCTTCCCCCTCCATCTCCCTTTCTATCAGAATTCTGTATAACAATTACATATTACAAATTTACAAAAAATTTATAAAAACTAAAAAAAAACACAAAATGCACCATTTTTTCCACAAATTAAGGCATTCATTGTAATTTTTCCCCCCAACCCCCCGATTTCAAAGTAATATTATTGAATAAATGTCTATATTTTATTCACAATGTCAACAAAAAAAAATATATTGACGATTTTTGTTGTATAAATGTGAGTGTTTATTTTTCTTTTAACATCCAATTTTCCTTCAAACAAATTACCTTTTTTTTTAATTTATAGGATTACTAAATAAATAATTTTATGAATAAAAAAAAGATAAGTAAAGTAAATTATTAATTGAGCAAAAAATATATGGGGTTGAGAATGCCTCAAAGGAAGTCGGATATTATATAATAATTATTATTTTTATATTTTTGTATTATTATATTTTTATTTATATATTATATTTTTATTTACATATTATTATATTTTATTATTATTACGATGTTTATATTATATATTTTACATCTTGAATTCTAATATATCGGCAGAAACTAAAAAATCTGGTGTGACAAGCACAGAACACAACTTTCTCCTACCAAAGGTAAGAGAAAGTTGTGTGCTGTGCGACCAGTCACACCAGCTGGCTGGGTATAATTTTTACAAAAAAAAAGATTGTAGCAGCGCTCTCTATGGTGGGGGAGGGGGGGGTTAGAATTTGTCCAGGGGCGAATTTGAAGACGGCATAAATATATAGGCCCTAATAAAATATATATTTTTTTTGGTAGGGGGGCGCAAATTATAATCTTGGCCCCGGGCCCAAGTTTTCCTTGGTGTGTCACTGATCGTATGTAAAGAAAGAAATTTTATTTGAATTTGTTTCTATTTCTCCTGATAACTAAAATTGCTTTCTGAGTGAATTCAAATACCCGAATGCCGTGCTGTGGGCCAGTGTGTGGTTAGGGCACACCGAGTACAAATTGATGGATCGGTTCTACTCGTTTAAAGAGTCTAAAAAATGTTACCAATATATTATAATTAAATCTTTAAAATGTTTCTAGAAACTGTAAAATAAAAATTTAGCTGTTAACCTATAAAATTGGCCGGTCTAATATTTAATGACATACATTTCAAATAAACTAAAATTTATAAAAGTGACTATTGGAATGGAATAGAGAGGAAAAAAGCAAAATCTCTCTCCCCTATCCCCAGATTTAAACATTTCCTGGTTGTTATATTAATTTTACAAAAAAATAATATTTTTCTCTTTTATAATCTAACGAGAATTAAAGGATCAACTACGTCATTAGTCATTTTCCTCATTTGAAGAGTAATTTAATTTAACCTCTTAAACGGATAAGAGGAATGAATATATCCGTCATTAAATTGAGATAAAGATGAATGTGATATTAGAGCTTCTACTGTTGTTATTTTGCCCCAGCTCTACAATACAAAGACTACATAAATTATAAAGTGGTATACAATTATATTTTTATATTTCCTGTCTTAAGTCGCTTCAGGAGGACACATTAAATCTTTAGTCCCTACTGAGGCATTGTAAAGTATTTTTTATGCAGATTTTTTTTTTATGAATTAGTGAGCAATTTTCATATTGGTTGTTTTTTTTTTAATTATGATTAATTAAAAAATAAAAAAAAAAAATTATATCAATATTTATAGAAAATACAAAAAAAACACAATTATGAAAGTAATGAAATGTAAAAATCAATAATATCTAACTAAAACCAATTAAATAAAATGTGATCTGGCTAAAAAATAAATTTAGGTATTTATTTAAAAATTAACGGTCAAATAGTTCAGCACTTTTGCAAAAGATGGCAGGCTAGTCTAACAGTCGGCATTATCAGATCACTTATAAGCCTAGATCTATATTTATATATTTTTATGCTGTTATAAATGATATATAATAATATTTATAAACTATTCATTTTTAAAAGATCAACGAAAATTAAACAAATTCATGAGATTAAATATAGCCCTGACATCTGTTGGCAAATCTTCGTAATATTTTCGTAAATTAGGCTTTTTAGCTCACTTTTTAACCCGAGTAAAAATGATTAAAAATGGTCGAGGGATACACACGCCCGCAGCAGGTCTGCATAGTGAACCTTAAGGGACACACAGGGATATACACGTTCACCCCAGACACACAGATATACACCAGGGGCACACACAGTAGATCGAAATTTCGACTTTAAAGTGACCAGAAGAAAAATGTGTGTCCGTGGTGTGGACGTGTATATCTCTGTGTGTCCCTCAAGGTTCACTATGCAGACCTGCTGCGGGCATATGTATCTCTCGATCATTTTTAATCTGGAAGACCCCTAACCCCTAACTTCTCGCCAAGAACATGCGAACAGCTTTGACACCCTAACCGCCTTAAAGTATTACTTTAATATAAATTGATGTGCATAAAAATATTTTTTTTTTTTTTTGCAAGAAGAGTTTGAAATAAGCAAACAAAAAAAAAAAGATATCTGAAAATTTTTGGCCCCTTAAAAAACCCGAATTTTCTTAACACCAAATATGGCAAATATTTTAAAAAAGAAATTCAATTTTTGGTTGCCTCTTTCAGTTTTTCTAATGATAAATCTTCCAATAATTAAATTTAAAGTGAGAGAAAAATGTCATAAGAACGTAAAAGATTGAATTCATTTTTTTTTTTCTTATTCTTTTGTATGTTTTATTAAAATTCTAGGTTAGAAAAAGAAGCAGGAGAAGGAAGCGTTGGTTCTTTCTGGCCTTGCTCTCTCATTTCCGTCAAGATGATCCCCGGTCACGCCAACAGACACACACATATTCAGGAAAATCCTCGCGCCGTCTCCCGAATTGCGGAAACTCTGTGAGTACCTTACTCTAGGGAACAACAACAACAACAAGACGACCTCTGAGATCTGAGATTGTTCATTCATACAAACAGGAAACGAAAAAGTGCCACAACTCTTAAGCTATAATTTAACCTAGTCAGTTTTTTTTTTTGAGATTTTTTTTTTATCTATACTATATAACTATTATAATAATACGTAATATTCTTTAGAAAAGAAATATCTATAATCGATGAATTTTTAAAATCAATCAATTATTTTTCATTATTATGGGAGTTTTGAATATTAGGGTCCGACCGAAACAAGATTTTCAACCGAAACCGAATATTCGGCCGAAACCGAAACTTGTATTTCCTATAAAAAAAATTTAGATTTTTTTTTTTGAAATTTTTTCCCCTCCGTGAAAATCATTTTACCTTTTTTTTAGGGAGACAAAAATTTTTTCTCCTTCAAATGCAAATCATTTGACCTTTTTTTTTTAAGAGTCAAGTTTCGGCTACTTTTTGGCCGAAACCATGATTTTCGGCCGAAACTGGCCGAAACCGTAACCGAAACCGAATATTCGGTCGGTTCCTATTGAATATATTGATAAAAGTAAGAGACACATATAAAGAAAAGAAGGACTGCCTGTCCCAGCTCGGGCAGCTCGTGGTTGCCATCCACATACCCACAAGATGTGGGCCCCTGAGCTAGCTTGTGAGCTAATTGACAGATAAAAAAAGGCAAGCCGAGATCATACTAGTCACTTAAAAGTTTTTTTTTTCATTAATTAATAATTAATTAATCAATTAATCAATTATTGACCTTTGTTATTCTGACCATCTGATCAGTCCATTGTTATCAACTTGAAAATATTAAAATACATTTTGTAAATTAAAATATACAAATAACTGAGTGTTTGCATTTGAAAATAATTTTTTTTAGCATGGCCTTAGGCCTTGAAAAGAATTCTGAATGGAACTGCAACTAAAAACTTGCATAAAATTGGTATTTAAATATACAATTTTATTTAGATATTCATTTCGATCTAATCCCTATTTTATTGTTAAACGAATCAAATTATAAATTGTATACATTTCAATAATAAAATTCATGGTTTTCGACAATTATTCATCTTTTATTAGAAAATATGCAATGATGTATTTAGAGATTAATCAACAACAACAACATGGTTGCTGGCTTCAAATTAGCGAGCAATTCATAAATCGAAACAATGTTAATCTCTATCCTTTGGGATTTTATTGAAAATTCCCTCTTTTTTTTCCTCAATATTTGAGTATTAAATCTTGTATTTAAAATAATAATGAAATAATGAATCAAAAAAGGAGAGGAAAATAAATATCATTTCTCTTTCCGTCCTGAACGATAACATTTTTTTGTCTTTGATCATGGAGGAAAATTTCATATGAATTTAATTAATTTAAAAAAAAAAATCATTGTGTGGTTTTATGAAACCACGATGCAAGTGAAACTTTTTTTGGATCATAGGCGTTTAACTGAAAGTTTTCAGAAAATTATTCAATTAAGGGTATTAAAATCGCGTTTTTAATCTTAACTTAATAATTGGAAAATGGGAATGATAATGGGAAATCAATAGACGCAGGTTAAAAACTGAGAACAATATTTATTCATTATTAGGGGAATTTTTAATTTTTTTTTTTTTTAATTTATTAGGGGTGACCCCTCAGTCATTCCCGAGAATTTTTAATTATAGACCACATTTTTGTATTAAATATTTATTCAGTAATTGAAGATTTGAATCATTTTAAATATTTAAAAAAATTATATTTTATCAATTTAAAAATTGAATAATTAAATCTGACAATTATTTTTTTATAATTCGTCATAAATATTAAATTTCAACTTTCGTATTTTTTGACGCCAGGGCTTGTAATGTCACGGCCTGTAACGTGACATGCTGATAGAAGAGCGAAACATTCGAGGCCATTAAATAAAAGTTCCACTTTAAAAATTGCATCGAAAAATTCCTTAAAACGGCTAAATTATTTGGAAAGTAAATTAATAAAGCAATCCTACTACCCCTTAAGGCCCTCAAGTATTAACATCCATTTATGGCACACTGTAATGAATTCTGTAACTTAGTGTAAAATAAAAGACACCATTTAAAAGATCACGCATACTCTCTTATACTGTGTTGACAATAAATTTGATCACTAAACCAGATAACAATTATATTGAGAAAGTTGGAAGTATTTTTACGCTTTATTAAAAGCCAAAATGAGAATAAAATTTTATTGAGTGATTTTTAACTTCATTGAAAGAAGAAAAAGAGAGTGAGTGAGATAAGAAAAAGAAAGTTCGCCTCTCTTTTAGATAAGAAAAAAAGAAAGACTTCACACAACTTGGACAAAATAAAATAAAAAACCACTTTGCTCTTAGAATAAGAGGTTTATTTGAGATTAAAAATTATTTCGTTTTTTTTTTTATTAATCTTTTTGCTTTAGCGTCCTTTTTAAAGAAAGGAATTTGAAATTAGCTTAAATTTAGATAAAATAAATATGAAGTATCTTTTGAAGAAAAATAAAACCGAGAAAAGGCAATTCACTGGATCCTTGTTATTTATTTATTTATAATATTTATGGCATTTCACCACTACAGGCTTTTATGCCAATTTTTTTTTCATATGGGCCTAATCACTTACAAAAAAAAAAAAAAAAAAAAAAAAAAAAAAACTAGATTCTATCAAGCATTTGAACGTCTTTTAGATATAAAATTAATTTGTGTAGATCTTCATTTAGAGCTCTCGCTAAGTTTCAATGTAAAGGACCCTTGTTAGGAAAGGCTGGACTTATGGGAGGAGAATAAATACCAGCCCCAGCTTAGATAACTCGTGGTCGCCATACATGTACTCACAAAAAGTGAGTCCCTGAGTGATATTATTTAGATCTATTCATTCCAATTATTATTATTTTTTTTTTATTGACCTCGAACTTCGTGTAGTTGTTAGCGCGCCTGCCTTCTATACCGAAGGTCGCGGGTTCGGATCCCAGGCAATCTGAGGATTTTATTTAAGCCATTTGGATACCAAAAAAATTATAAATACGAGTATCGTTTAAAGTCTTAAATGGCCTAAGTTGCCGAAAAGACTGTGTGTATGTGAGTGTGAGTGGGAAAAAGTGTGAGTGTTTAAAAAAAAAAAAAAAAAAAAAATTATTGAGCTTTACCCTTTTGAGAAGTTGCCCCATTGTCTAAAGATATTCAAAAATAGCTCTTTTTTATCGTTTACATAAAACTTTGCGATGTTACATCCAATTTTTTTTTACTTTTTGTTTTTATTTTTAGATTCAATCTCATCACAACTTTTAAAACTCTTTTTTTATTCTCTCTTATTTCTTTATTGATGATGAGAAACTTAATAGAAAAATTCTGCTTCATTTAAAGATGATTGAGGGGCGGAAAAAATTGAATTTATGGATTTACTCTTAGTTACTAATTTTATTATCTTACAAGGTTTGGAAAGGGAGAGGATAATAAAGTAGATATCAGTTGATTATTACTTGGTCAACATTATTATTATTACTAAACTGATCTGAAAATTTTTTTCTTCAACTTTACTGAGATAGAAGAGTGAGACACGTGGAATCTTTATTTATTTACTTTTATATCAAAAAGAGAAGAGGCGGGATTTAAATTTATTCTGATAATTTTCGAAAAGCGTTTAAAAAAATGTTCATAAATGCAAACACATTCTGACAGCTTTATAACTACTTAATTATCTTAAATCAGAATAGCAACAAAACAGCTTATGAATAAAATAATTTGATTAAAAAAAACGCAGCATTTTTTTTAGCAAAACCCCTCTTTAAATGGTCAAAGGATTGTCCGCAAAAACTCACTCTCACTCTAAAATTCAATTTAATCATTTGAGAAAATTTCATTAAATAATTTTGGAAAAGTTTTTTGAAAAAATAGATTTGAATTTATCTATTTATTAAAATTTCATTAAACTTTCTTGTTTATTTTAAATAGAATAAAATACGAAAGTGTATTTACAAAATATACGAACGTCAGAAAATTCATATTAAAAAAAAAAAAGGAAAAAATGAGACGGTTTGTGTTTGTGTGTGTGTATGTGTGGGTGGGTGGGTGTGTATAATCAAGGGTAAAAGAGCTTTTAATTAAAATCAAATTTAAACTTTTTTTTAATATAGACAGGTCTAGATATTATGAAAAAATCTCTTTTTTAAAAAAATCCCATATGCGATTTCATTATTACTTAAAAAATAAAATAATCTGCGTGGTCCACTTTGTAGACCATTAATTAATTCTATTTGATTAAAATTAAATTTTGATTACCTTTGTTTGTCGCTTTGACTTTGGGTTATAACAAATTTAAATATAAGGGTTTTTATTATTTTTCGTCTAATTTTAGAATGTATTGTATAATATATAGATTCAATTTTGGGAACGGGTTCTTCTTTTGCCTTTGTAATTTAGCCTACTGTTAACTATTGGTATTGTTAAAATTTTT
>JAKCPI010010045.1:0-22252 GCA_023213315.1 Euborellia annulipes
TGCGTGCCGTCGGTAACAAAATATAAAATTTTTCATTATACCTAGCTGCTTTTCCTGAGAAGGCTCCCATCCAATCTTGTAATTTAATATCTTCAGCTTTCCATGAGTCTTTTGTGTGATTTTTTCCTGGCACCTATATTTTGATAACTTAGGTTCTAATTTGAATTGGTGGTAGAAGAGAGGAAGAATTTTGATATTATCTGCATTTTTTTTAAGATTAAGCTCAAATCCTTTTAAATATTTAAGAAGAATGAAATAAAATGAAAATATTTTATATATTCCTAACCTCCGATTGCCGGCGATGATATCAATTTTGTAAATTTTTATTTTCACTAGGAATAAATTTTTACAAACCCTTTGTCTATGGTCATATTGCATTTTATACATAACATTTCCCCATGACTCATTCCTTTCATGTATTCATAACAAATATGGGGTGATGTCCCTCTCTATTGCTTCCTATTTTCTCTGTGTGATTTTCAACACAATTTATTTTCAACTTTGTTAATTAACCTGGCGAAATTCACCTGAATAAATATTTTAATTATTTTTTAAAACACCATTGAATAATTTTTAATTTTTTTTTTATTAGATAGTGAATTTTAATTAGAAAAATATATTTTTGTTTTTATAAAATAATATTATCGTTATTCATGTAAATTACTCTCCTCCGGCAAATGGTATTTACAGGTATTTAGACAAGTGTCCTCGAAACCGGTTTCCCATTGCTAACTAACTTTCAGGCTTTTTTTATCTAGATTTGGGGAAGTGGGACAACTATTTAACACCCTTACCCTCTTTTAACTGAGTAAAAAATTTCATAAATAATTTTCATATTAATCCATAAATTATGGCTTAGTCTCCTTTTTAGATATCTTCAAAAATGTCATTCATTTACATTTTATATTTTAGAAACAATTATTGTATTATTATATTGAGGTTTAATTAATTTAATTCGGCAATTTATAAGTTAGGAGATATTCATTCTATATCTACTTTGAACAAGCATTTATTTTTGGACATTTCACATATACATTATAAAAGGGTTCCTGACCTTCCATTGGTAAAACGTATTTCGGAAAGTCTGTCTGTCTATAAATATACATGGAAGGCCTAAAACAGTTATTTTGCCATCTCAAGAGGTCTTCTTTAAAGTGAAACCTTTAAAAGGCAATCATATTATTCTTTCTTTTAAATGAAACATTTAATATTTATTAATCAATATTCAAATAGAAAATTAATAATTTATAGCCATATTTTACCTAACTTTAAACATGAAATTTGCATTTAAAAAAATATTTATCGATCAATTCAAATGCAGGAAATTAAAAAAAAAAAAAAATGTTTTATATATAGGCTACTGTGACATCCCAGCCCTTGTATTCTCATATCTCATTTGAATTATTACGTCACCTTCTTAATAATTGAATTTCACCCCTTCCCCCTGATAATGTTTGGACGATAGATCAGCCAATAGGAATTCTTTCAGGTGATTGTTAGCTCGCTTAGTTGTTTCAATATGGTCGTTCAAGGTTGTGTTTGTGTTTGTTAGCTCAAAAAAATTTATTATAAATGATCTATTGATATATAAGAGAATGCCAAACATTGGTCCATAATTAGACTATAGAAAAAAATATTTTCTATAGGAAACAGGATAATAGAACTTTTAAACATAGTCTCAAAAGTTGGGTCGTCGCTTCTTCAAAAGCTTTTTTAAATGTTACCAAATAATTAAAAATCCGTCATATTATTTAAAGAATGCGTGACTTAATAGCACAAGTGGAAGTCTAAAAAGTTTAGATTTATACAATTAAATGTTAATATCTTTAATCAAAATACTGAATTTACATTGATTCAGGACATAATATATATTTATCGTGATTAAAATATTTTAATTTGATTTTAATGTCCTAATTACCTTTGTGTTACTATTATAAAAAATACTGAATAATTTTGTTCTAAAGTATAGAGAACTTTTCTTTAATTATTTTTTATAATGAACAAAATATAGTTTCATTCATTTACAAAAAGACATTCATTTGGATTTAAATATCAGGCTCTTTAATTTATTTCTGCTCTATCAACCAGACCTAATGGCTTAATTTGTGGGCGTGAGAGTTTCTGGTCCAGGTGATTCTGCAATTTATGGCACACGTGTCTTAAATTCCTATTTACATATTAATAAATATAATATTTATAACAAAACATGAATTTAATAAAAAGAACACAACACTATTGTGTGCATATTGATAAAAAAAGGAAAGGATACTATTTAGTATAAATAATGTACGATATAAATACTTCTACTGCTAATAATATTTATTTCAATCATTTTTGACGTTTACTGGAATTGATATTTAGCGTATTACTTGCGGTCCTTAAAATATTTCTCTGTAATATGAATATTTTAACCAAAATTTTAGCAGGGGTTTAGAAGCAACCTGCTCTAACTCCTAAATAATTACCTTTAATAAAATATTCTTAGAATATAGTAAACTACAAATCATGCATGTCCATCCTAATCAAGAACTTCCTCCTTAACATAGATTGATTTAGAGGGAAGGGCTTAACACTTGGTTAATTGTTATAAAATACTTAGTTTCGGTCACTCATTCTTGGTCTTCTTCACTTACCAAAAGAGATAAAATGATAAGTGAATTTGGATCTTTGTAAATTCTTTATTATTGGAAAATTTGATTTTATTTTATTTGGATCGTATAGGCCCTCTAATAGCGATTTTTTACTTAGAAGCCCTTTGAAATCATTTTTTTTTTCTTTCTCTAACTCCTATTTTTTTTATCTACTTAACTAGACCTATATCTAATTCCAGCTAGTCTTCTAAACTAAACTAGAAAAACTAGATAGGATGACTTAATCCTTGCAAAGAGTGCCTCATGAAGAGGAAATCCTTTATATTCCTTCTAGAGGATTGGGTATCATAGTAAATCTCTCTCCTCGTGAAGCTGTCCGAAGGCTATTGTGAAGAGATCCAATGTTCCAATCATTTATTTGTATTAAATAAATATATTTGTGCAAATGAAGATATAAAACAAGAGGTATGCAACCAACAAAATTAGTTTTTAACTAGGTAGAGCCTTGTTTGAAAAGGATGGAATTTTTTCAATCAATGCTCAAATAGACTGTTCATTAGCCAATCAATATATCGTTTAAGATAGCAAGTTTGCGAGATATGTTTGTGCTTAAGATCGGACAAAATTGCACCCTCTGGAGTCGAACCAGGACCTCCACGCTTTCGCGGAGGGTGGACTGCCCTTATCCTATTGGGCCGGCTACCCTAGGATAAGGGTAGTCCACCCGCCGTGAAAGCGTGGAGGTTCTGGTTCGATTCCAGGGGGTGCAATTTTGCCCAATCGTAGCACAAACATATCTCGCAAAATTAGTTTTTCTTTCTGGTTGCATATTTTTCTTTCTTAATTGGAACATCTCTACCCAACAGCCACCCCTTCAACCCATCCATCCCTTGGTAACCTAAATATTTTTATTTGTAAGCGTGACATAACAATTCAAAGTTGAATTTATACAATTTTTTGAGTTTGAAAAGATGGGATGAGACTCGCATACTAAAAAAAAAGGCCAAATGATTTTCGCAAGAGGAAAGAAAATGAGTGATGAGAAAATTTACTAAAAAAAAAAAAAAAAAAATGATGAATTTTGTATAGAAAATTTTAAGAAAAAATTTGAAACAAGAGACCGTTTCGGAGGGGGGTAGTTCTATGTTGTGACATAATATTTGTAGGGGGGTTTGTTTGTATGTGACTGTGACAGGAGGGGGGGGGTGATTAGAATATCGTCAAAAGAAGGAGGGGACGACCCTAAATTAAAAAACAATTAATCTTTAATAATATAGACGCTACCAAAATAATTTCCCTACAATGTCCCAGGGTATAGCTTTTTGATTGGGAGAGATGAGTTGCATTGATTTTTTTTAATAGTATTAATATTTAGAATTTGCTTTTAGTTAGAATATTCAACAATTCTAAGTTTATTATTTAAATTTTGATACTTTTTATAAACTCTCTTATTATAAATTATTCTCTACTTTTGGTTATTGACATAAATGATTAGCTTTTAGAGAACAACGCCAGGATTTTGATGGATCAAACTCCAAAGTTCTTGGACATCCAAGTTTGGTCACGTCTCCTGTTCATGATATTTTATAATCCCGATTATTAATGACCCGGGCGGGGATGGGAGGAAATTATATTCATGTAGAGCAACTAAGTTCTATTTCCTTCTTATAATATTATGATTCATAATTATAATTATATATATATAATTGGAATTTAATTACTCATTATTGAGAAAAACATTTCATTCAAAAAGTAAGAATATCAAATGAACATGATTCATTTTTGTTTCATTCATTCATCGATAAATTAATTAAATGCATTGTTTTAAATAATAATACAATACAATTGATCACTTTACATTCATTTATTGAATTGTTATAGTATAAAAGTAATAAATCTTTTATTATGACGTTTTAACTATTTCCTAATTGAAATGAGCAATTTTATAATTTTCCTATTTCGTAAAAAAGTATTCCATTCTTTCATATTTCGCAAATGAAGCATTAATTTATATTTATTAGGATAATTTTTTCCTTAATTCAAGGAAATCATATTCATGTATGGACATTTTTCAAAAGTGAAATTGATAAAATAAAAAAAAAAAATGTATTTCAATTTTTGGAATAAGACTTCCTCAGGCCTTTTCTTTTATAACTTGAAAATACCTGACTTCATTAATTATTTCTTCTATTTTTTTCTCGATTCAGTCAAGGTTAGGTCGTTTCAAGTTTTTTTTATTTGCTCGGCACCCTCACTTTGGTTAGGGGCTTATTTTTAAATCTCTTTGTCCATAATCCTCGGCAGACTGATCAAAAATGGGAACCCCAAGAGTCATCACACACCAACCATCCTATAGTTCCCTTGAATTACGAGAGTAAAGTGAGCTTCATACGATTTCAAGGGCAAAATGAGAACATACATTTTAAAGAGCATCTAAAAAATAATTGATTTATGAATTTTAAACAAAATCGTTGAAGCGAATTTTGAGAAAAAGTGTAAAGTACTATTACTCTTTGAACGAAAAGAAATTAAATATCGAAAAATAAACAAAGAAAGAAAATGTTTTTTGCCTTCGCCGCTTTTGATTTTCACCACCATTGTTGTGTTTATGTCCTATTTATTTCTTTTTTTTTTATATAAAAAAACACACTTTTTCTCATTCACACTCATTTTTCTCACTCACACTCACACAGGCTTTTCGGCACCTTAGGCCATATAAGACTTTTACGATATCCGTTAATGCTTAATATACATATTAGGGGTCCAGGCATTCTTATTTAAGCCATTTGGTATACAATCATCGGACTGCCTGGGGTCCGAACCCGCGACTTTTGGTATACGAGGTTAGCACGCTAACCCCTACACCAAGCCCCGAGGGCAAGCCCTATTTAAATGAACGCGATTAGAGCTTTAATATTACCCAAAAACGGACATTCTTGCTGCGAGAATTGGCCTAGAATCATACAACAATTAAACCTCTTCAACAATGATTTTAAAAGAGACAAATTCACACTCCATATGAGCGCTTCAGGGTAAATAAATAAAAAAAAAAAAAAGAATGAGGGCTTCAGGGGCATTAATATCCAGAGATGAGAAATTCATATTTTAGAGACAATAATTAAGGCATAATAATTAATGTAAATTTTGTCCAGAAGTTTATTTTGATTGCGCATCACTAACCTATCACTATTGACAATAATTTCCTCCCTATTGTTTGACGTGTTCATTTATATTTATTCGTTTTAACCTTGCATAAAAACTACTGATACTGGATAACATTCTAGAAAAAAGCCTTATATAAACTATAATAAATTAAAATTCATGCTGCATTAATGCAAAAATGGGAGGAAAAAAAATATGCTCAAGTGTTGCCTTAACCAGTGTTTATCTATTGTTTTTAGTTCAGGGCCTTCGGTGATTTGATGGGCCCCTCCCCCCATCTAGAGAAAATTATTCATTTCCTGGGATATTAACGACACGAATTCCATTTTTCCAAATATCTTCTTATGAAATGACAAATAGGTTTTTTTATATGTATTTAAAAAACTTGTATCTTCTTTTAAATGTTACACCGTAGGTTTAGTGTATATAATAAATTTTAATTATAATCATCATTTTCATATCTCTAAATTATTCGATAAAAAATGTTATATTTTTAGCCTACTTTCATAGATTTAATAGTTGAATTATTATCATGATAATAGATAACTTTTATCCAAAAAGTTCAATCACATTTCGCTAAACCAATCTTTACTTTATCTCATTATGTAACTTTTAAATAAAATCACGATTATGATATCAAATTCTTAGCTTACATAAAAAGTAAAATATTTTTTTGAAAAACGTTTAAAACCTATTATTATTTTTATTCCAAGAGGCAAACAAGTGTTGTTTAATTCTACAACACGGTAGCAAGGACAAACCTTTTAACTTTTTTTCTTAATGTTAACTTCAACTAAAACTACAATCTTAGAGGTGATATTTTCATCATCGATATCATGTTATTAACCAGAGAAATTTGTTTATATTTTCTATATTTACTTCTTAATCTAAATTTGTTTTCTAAAATAAACTTTTATTTTTGAAGCTGTCATATCAAAACTATTATCGTTATGTAAGTATTTATTCGCCCTATTTAAAATTTAAGCTAAAAAATTAATTCTTATAAATTTATTTTATTTAAATTAAAATAAAATTAAATATACAAATTAAACACTAGGTTATTTGTTTCAGAGGTTTTATATATTCAAAATTAACACTTGATACGTATTTCAACAATTACTTGTCATCAGAAGTGATAATTCATGAGAGTAGAAGCATTATATTATTATTATTGAGTGTATAATCTACTGTGTATAATTCTACTTTCATGTCACATTAGAATGTAATCACTTCTGATGATGGCAAGTAATTATCGAAATAGGTATCAAGGGTTAATTTTTAATTAATAAAAGCTTTGAAACAAATAATCTAGTATTTTTAAATCTTATTATTTTATTTAATATTTTTTTTAATTAACTTTCTTGTTAGCAAACCTTTTTTCAGGTAATTCATTTGTTGTGTCCTTGAAATCATAATAATTGATTGTAGTTGAAGCACAAGATTAAATAAAGAGCAACCCGCAGGCATGCTGGGCTTTAATCACCTCAATATTAGCAGCTATTGCTTTTGAAGGCTGCTTCAAAGCCGACCGGACAGATTAAAATCATCCTCCGTCTGTCTCTCTAAACGCCGGGTTCCTCCCTGTTTGAATCACGTGATTGTCACAACATCCTCGATGGTGGACGAATTTATAAAATCACATCCCTTAAAAAATGGCTAAATATCAATTCATTCAAGAATGTTTCTTGCTGTATAATTTTGATTTGAAAAATATTATTTAGAGTAGTTGGTGTGTATCATTGACTTGTTGATAAGAATTTTCGAAATTATAAATAAAATATACTCTAAAATATGTGTTGGAAGTATTTCAGATGTGAAAAATTTGATGTCCAGATTTTGATGCATTTACATGTTTTGAGGTCCCCTTTTTTTTTTTTTTTTTTTTTTTTTTTTTTTTTTTTTTTTTTTTTTTTTGGAATGGGTGCATAAGGTCCGAAGACCTATAATGACCAATAGTCACATGCAGCCAGGAAGAAAATAAAAACAAAAGGAGAAGCATAAAGGGGAAACTCAACTGCGGGAACTGAGAAGATGCCTGTTGAGGTTAGACTTGAAAGTCTGAAGATTGTAGGTTTTGGGGAAGATAGACGCAGGGAGCTTGTTCCAATCACGGGAGGTCATGGGGACAAAGGAAGAATGAAATTGATTTGTTATCCCTGTATCAAAAAAAGTGGTTTTCGCAACATGGTCGACACTGTGTGTGTGTGTGAACAAAATATCTCAAGAACGAAAAGAGCTAGTAGATTGAAATTTTATATTTAAGTTAGGTACCTCCCTAGGGCATGAAAATAAGCTTTTAATCAAAATCGGCCAAAGAGTGCCTCTTAAGGCACTATATTTCAAAATAAAGCTAATTTAATAGTTTCTAAACATTATTTTCAATATTGATCAAATGATATAATTTCTTTAAAAAAAAAATTCTTGCATTCATGCATATTTATCCGGAAACGTTTTAGTGCATTAATTAAATTTTCAGTCCATTAATCACTGCTGCTCAGTATTTATCAATTAAGATGGAAAATATTTAATAAATGCACCGATACGCTTCCACATAAACAACAGACAATCCGTCCGAGGATTTCGTTTTTTGGCTACCTCTGTCCATCCCTTCACGGCTATTTAAAAAATTGAAATTAATTTAAAAAATAAAAAATAAAAATTCAATAAAATCATTTATCCATTTTTATCCATTAATATCTTTAGAGATAATAAAAAAAAATCTCCATCCATATCTAGTTAATTCTGTTATTTGGGATTTTGGTGTGGGGTTTAAAACAACGGGGTGGTGGGGGTTAAAAACAACGATATCAGACAAACAAAATTATTGGCATGTTTTCAATACTTGGATACTCCCACTCTCCTTTGGAAGTGGAAGGGATAATAAAATTTGTCCTGTTAATCTTGCGTTCATAAACATTAATTAATATTGCACTTTCAATTAGGAACTTTTTTAATTTATACACTAATTCTGTTTTGAGTTATTACATTTTCATATTAGTTAAGGATTTACTAGCATAAATAAAATTATATTGTTTGAATATAATTATAAATTAATTTAAAATCTACAAATAATTTAAGCATCTTACTTGATTTTCCACCTCTCCTAAGATATTCATATTGTCAAAATTGTTTAATTCATCCCATAAAAAATGTATTTAAGATGACAATGACTCCTCTTCTCCCTCGTGTTTTAGAGATCTTGATAAATATCCCCTAAAGCCGAGGGTTGCGGGTTCAGACCCCAGCCGGACCAATGAATATTTATTTGGATACAAAAATATATAAATAAATGTTCCAGAATAATTTGTATCGTAATATATGTTCTGTGTTCATCGTTGAAAGTCTTGATGCCAAAAAAATAACAGTGATATTAATTAATTATTTAAATTCTTAAATACCCGAAACACTATTATAAAAGTTAATTTTTTTGAAATAAAATTTATTAATTACAAAATTTTTAGAAGATTTTAGAATATATCTTATGTTGAGTAAGGTCAAAACACTGCTGACTGATGGTAGAAAATATACTGGTGAAAAACTGATAAGCACTGATAACATTTATTTATAATTTCTTTTCAATATTATTAAAATGAATTAATGTAAAAATTTGAAAATATTAATAATTTAATTATTAAATTGATATGAATAAAATCTGAAATACTATTAACTCTTTTAATGTTGTGCAGTCTTGAATAACTAAGCTTTGAGTCATTGTCCGACTCTCTTTTTTTTATTATTAACCTTGAGGTCATTAGATTACACGCCCACGACCTTCGCCTTGATTTTTCACTCATCTTCCGATTGTCAACATTCGATGAAACGCATCCCACTTTCATTAATTTTCTACGTGGTCTTCTATTTTTTTATTTTGGTCTTTTTAATGTAAGCTTATATCTTTTTTCTTAAGGTTCCTTACGTAATACTAAAATGGTCCCTTAAAAAAAGATTTAATGTTAATCCGCTATCCAGCTATTAAACAAAAATAAATTTAATGCGTAGGTCATTTGGGTTGCCTAGCATAAAGGAACCAAATACAAATTCTATTATACATTTTGGGGTGCATATTATTAAATTTTTAAGTACCCTAATTAATTCAATAGAATGAAGTGCAATAATCGTCCAATTCCTTAGTTGATATCTGTACAAAACTGGGAAAATTTGGGACTATATCCAAACTTCAACAGAAATTATCATTTAGAAAAAAATTACCGCAGTCAAAACATCGACAAGGCTTATAATCATCAGACATCGGCAGCATAATAATATAATTAGTTTTAAAAATTTCGCCTTCAGCGTATGCAACCCAATATTCTTGCCCGCTTCTTGGTTGCGGGTCTTAAGGGCGCCAATTTTCTTTTTTAATACTCTTTAGTGAAACGATAAAATAAAATCTCAAAGTCTCAAAGGTGCGTTTTATATTTTAACCAAATTTGAGAGACTAAAAAAAGCTATAATAATATTTAATTGAATATTGACTCTTAATTATTTCACTTCATTTATTTATTAAAAGAAGTTTAATTTTAACGGAAATCAATATCTATTAAAAGTTCTAAAAATTGCTTTTTAGAATAATTTTACCTGGTTAATCGAAAGAATGAAAAAATAGACGGAATAGACCAAACTCACCCTAATATTTTAGATAGGTTTTTCATGAACATTTACTGTTCATACTCTTTTCCTTTCTAGTATCTCTTATGACATTTTTGGACCCTTCCCTGAGACCGTACTATTCCCAAATTTGATAATTTTACCCACATGACTTCTCCTTTAGTTTGACATACTTAAATAAAGAATTGAAGCAAATAATAATGGAAGGATGTCTCAATCGAACCCCTAAAAAATGGAGAAAATAAAATTTTAGAAAACATTTCAAATATATATTGTAATGGTAGAACCATTTCCTGGCTTCCCATTCTCTAATTGTAAATTAGAAGATTAAGTTTTTCACCAAAGCATTGAGTGATTAAGATGACGCCAGTCTCTGTACCCGCATATTAATTTATTTATATTTATAAATATTTAACTCTTTATTAATTAACAATTTCTTTAATTTTTATAAAATTTCATTTATTCTATTTTTATTAATCGCAACAAACAGATTTATTTCAAAATATTAAATTTAAATTTATTATTTAAATTAATTAATTTTTTATATATGCGAATCCGTGTGGTAAACAAAGAGGCCCCCTACAAGCCAATGCAAGCCCCCGGGGCGCTCTCTTAATTTACTCATCGCCCGGACGCCAAACCGTGCACATCGCATGTACCTCCGCTCTGGTACATCCCAAAGTTTTATTATGAGGCTCAGCCTCCCCCCCTCAGCAACCATCCAGTAGTGTTGCGAGTCACCCATGATCTCCCTGGACCATTATCCAGCCGGAGATGCTCATATTATTAAATATGGCATATGGCGTCTTCTTACAAACGGGCTAACCATGGCCGCGGGCCTTCGAACGAGACCTTCCGAGCCCAGCCGTGTTCCAGTCTGGACCAAAAGGATGCTGCCTCAACATCAGATGAGTCCATCAATGTTTTCCCCTTCCCTTCATTTTTATTAATCTAAATTCGCATATAATAAACTATATATAAACTTTACTGAAACATTTTTTTAAACATTAATTATTTTATCTAAATATAATCTGGCAAATAATAAATAATTTTTTATAAATTACTCTCAATGCTTTTGGTAGTCTCAATGAAGCGTAATAGCAGATACTCTGTACACCCCAATACCGGCGTTGAAGCGAAGCCAACGACCGAGAATTATAATTGTTGTTGTAATCAAATCAGCAAAATAAATCTATTGTTATTCCTAATTGTTGTTTTTTTTAATTGATGTTTCCAAGAGAAGCCAGTTTTCTCGTTACATGGTGGAGGTGCTGGGATGAGTTAATTAATTGTTAATTAATTAATTAATCAGGAAACATCAATTATTAATTAACGCTACCTCTTCAAGGACTCAGCCCGAGACACCAAAAGCATTATTATTATTAGTATTAATATTCTAGAATTCACTAACGGATCAAATTTACACAATTATTTCTAAATTTCTAATTTTAAAATTTATATTAAACAAAAATTAATTTTTTTCTTTTAAAATGAATAATGACTCTGCCTTTTGATTCGCACTCAATTAATAATTTTAAAATAATTTTTTTTTTTTATTAAAATAATTTTTTTTATTTTCATTAAAATAATTTTTTTAACAATTTCAATTCTCTCACAATGGACGAGTTTACTTTTAGTGAAGAATATTTTGACTCCGTACCCCCTCTCTCAGAGCCTAATCAGTCTGATGAGCCATTTTGGGCCACGACTCCTGAACTAAAACAATTTTGGCAAGAATATCAGCAGTCCTCGTCTTCCCCTGATAATAAAATACCCCTTACTGAGCAATCGAGTTCAAGCTCTCGAGAACCTTATAGCCCCCGTAGTAACCCCTTCAGTCCCTTCTATTCTTTCGGCAATGAATCCGACGATGAATCTGATTTCTTTGACGAGGATGACTATAACGCTCACATGTCCCCGGTGTCTCCTCACTTACCCACCTATTGTACAGAAACATGTTTAATTTGGCATGAAGCCTTTGAACAAATCCCTAAATTTTCTCATGCTCTTGATTTTGGTTGCCTCCATCCAATTGATTATATAAATTTATTAAAAGATGCCATTTTGCAACTCAGAATGCCCGATCATTATTCTTATCTCATTATTTTTGATTGTTTTATCGATGACGCTCAGTCATGGGCAAATAAATGGGCCTCTGAAAATGAGCATCTTGAATATCCCCTCGAAAAATTCTTTGATGCATTTCTAGAGCGATTTTGGAATATCTCAATACAACAATGGCTATTTACCAGGTTAAAATCTCCAAATTTTTCCATTCAACCGGGTCCAATTGCTCCTCAATTTGTCCAAAGATACCGCTGGGCTAGACATTCCTCTCTTGAATTTCATGAAAATGAACTCCTTCAATGTTTAATTAAACACCTCCCTGTCAGTTTTCATAACCAATTGCTTTCTCTCCTTCCTGCTGGCTACATAAAAATTTGCAAATCTCTCGAAGATTATGACTTGATTCATTTTCCCGACCACGATGAAGAAATTTATGCCTATGAATATTTTTTTGACGAATTTTATAGAATTCCACCGCGAATTAATCGCTTTTGTCCCTGTCCAAACGTTCACCCCTTCTTCGAACCTCCTTCAGTTTCAGTTAAATGCCCTAAAGTAAATAAAAAGCCTATAAAAAGTTCAGTGGCATCGAGGCCAGTCGAAATGTCCCCGAAGCCCTCAGTTGAGAGGCCTGATCAACCTCTTGACTCTGTTAAGTTGGCGAGTGAGTTGCCAGCCAAGGCATCCTCTGCATCTCAGCCGTTAAAATCGGCGAAAAAGCCACTTTTTGTTCTCAAATGGGTACCCCCATGTGAGAAAGCCACCCCAGTTCACAATTCCCAGACGCCGGCCCCTTCTGAAAATTCCAAGTCAAATGAGAGTAAAATTTTCCCACCAACACCTGAACCTTTAGTTTCAGTCCCAGTCAACGAGCCTGTTAAACCGCAAATCGCTTTCGAGTCTGTAGCCCCTATTTTCGAAACTTCTCCACTTCCTGTCAAAGCCCAAGAGAAAGGTGTCGAATTTTCAAAACTTGCCCTAGATCAACTAAATTGTCATTTTAAATCCATCGTCCCAATAGAATCTGAAGTTAAAGAGTCGCCAGTTCCCTCACAAACGCAAGAGCAAGAGCAAGAGATAGACAAGCCTTCTATAATCGCTCTCAATCAAACTTTCGAGATGTTGAATGATGGTATGACTCATTGTTGTGCATCCCTAAATAAACCGGTGGACCAATTTGAGGAGATAAACGTCCCGCCTACAGGCCAGTGCCGTCCCATCATTGAGAGCCCTCAGACCATAGAAAAAGAGTCAGCCTCTGCTCTTTCCCCAGCGATGGAACATCCTGTCTGCCAGTCGCCAAAGAGACCCATAAGGCCACCCACATTTCCACATGCTTGCTCTATTTGCAAAATAGACACCATAAAATCAATTCTTTCGGCCTACTCTCATAGAGAAATTGCCCCTGCGAAACTAGAGACGCAACCCGCCACCCCTTTCTTTCAAACAGATTTTTACATCACCGACTCATTTATGTCATCTGAGGAGCGTGAAAGTGTCCCCCTTGAAGATGTTCAGACAAATTTGCCTTCCAGTTTACTCCCGTCCACTGAGAAATTCTTTATTTTTAACAAAATGTTGAATAATGGCCAATTTTGCGATGATACAAAAGCCAATTCGGCTCCTTTGGGCCCTGAAAAATTATTTCTAGCCAGCCTTTATCTATTAAAAATAGTCCCTTATATTGTGAGAGCACATCCATGTTTCATTGAGCTAAATCGCCTATTTTATAAACATAAAGTTCGTTTTAAAGATCCCACCCTGAGGAGCATATACATGAAACCGCCCTCTGATTTGACTTTTAACCCTGACCTTGACCTCCATTGAAATTAAATGTTTAAATGTCCTTTATTAGAGATAAACTTATAAAAAAAAAGAGAAAATTTTTAGAATAGGCTATATTTATTTACATATAAATATCAAAATGATATTTCATTCAATTCTATATTAGATATTAATAAAGCAATCTCCTCACTTGAGTTGTTATTTTTAATTTCATGGATTGGAAATTGGTGTGACTTGTCATAGTCCATTCATTTTTTAAGGAACTAAAAAAAAAAATCATAATAATTCACTTTAACAATTATAAATTAAATTCCCATGTGTGTATGTTGATTGTTGGTGAGGTCTAGAGAAATAAAAAAAAATAACAAAAATAAAAATTATAGATAAAAATTGATAATAAATAAAGTATTTAATTATTCAATCAATGATGAATTAAAACAAAGAAAAATAATAATTAATATGTAAAGAATAAATATATGCCAGTGAAAGACAAATAATTTCTAAAGAGAATAAACTTTCAATATGCGAAAAAAAAAATTCCCTTAGTGTGCCCAGTGCTAGTGAAAGTGCTAATTTTAATTTCAGCCTAAGAGGCAAAGTTATTTAAAAAAAAAAATATATATTTTTTTCTGTTCTTATAATATATCTAATGAATCTCCCCCAAAGAGGGAATAATTTGTTAAAATGATCAATTATTATGTTCATATTGTTATTATTAGGCTATGAGCCTCATGGTGCATGCTTGCACATTTTTCTTGAGAAAGTTTAAGCTGTTTGTGTTGATGAACCTTAGGAAACCGAATACCCTTCCAAAAATTTAAATAATTCTTATTAATGTTGAAGAAGGATCGCAATAGATCCAAAGAGGCGGTATAATTTTGAAAAGCGATTTTTCTTTTGAAGCTTTCTTTGAAGCGAGATAATTGGCGTAATTAGTTATATCGGGAGAGGGATGAATTTCTTGGATTGTCGCGATCATCCAAGTTTATAAATCGTTGTGAAGTCCACGAGCCCCCACTATTCGAAGGTGACAGATTCCCATTCGGCAATAATAAACTCCGGCCAAAGTGCCAAATCTTAATTAATTAATATGAGCTAAGCTCGCGGGTCAATGAACCCAAACTTGGTGACTGTGAATCGGGAAAGTACCTCCAGAGTAGGACTTTACCCAAAAATGGTTCCAGCACCCCCTATTATTTTATATTTTCGCATCTGTGTCAGGCCACTGAGATGGACCTTGTACACAATGCATATTTTCTTCGTGGTTTTTAGGTGGGAATGAGGAATCTGCCCTCAATTGTGGGATCGCAAACGGGATCCGCGTTTAATGAAAATGAGACCGACATTTCGGTGATTTATTCGTATTATGATGTGATTGGTGAAACCAATCTATTTTTGTGAAGTTGCAGGTGGAGAAAGAATGGGCGCTTGGCTAATTGTACCTGCCCCCACCCCTCTCATTTTTTTGATTTGGTGACCATTTAAATAAAAGGGTCAACCTCCTATGTTTTCTCAAAGACACACAGCGTAAGTTTTGTCAAAAATTATATTATTCAAACACGATCTACCCGAAGAGGAGTCGTAGAAAAAAATTTTGTATCGAAAAAAATTGTTGTTCTGCGAACAAAACAATTTTTTTCTCCCGGGGCCGTAGGATGTAATGGTAGAACCATTTCCTGGCTTCCCATTCTCTAATTGTAAATTAGAAGATTAAGTTTTTACCAAAGCATTGAGTGATTAAGATGACGCCAGTCTCTGTACCCGCATATTAATTTATTTATATTTATAAATATTTAACTCTTTATTAATTAACAATTTCTTTAATTTTTATAAAATTTCATTTATTCTATTTTTATTAATCGCAACAAACAGATTTATTTCAAAATATTAAATTTAAATTTATTATTTAAATTAATTAATTTTTTATATATGCGAATCCGTGTGGTAAACAAAGAGGCCCCCTACAAGCCAATGCAAGCCCCCGGGGCGCTCTCTTAATTTACTCATCGCCCGGACGCCAAACCGTGCACATCGCATGTACCTCCGCTCTGGTACATCCCAAAGTTTTATTATGAGGCTCAGCCTCCCCCCCCTCAGCAACCATCCAGTAGTGTTGCGAGTCACCCATGATCTCCCTGGACCATTATCCAGCCGGAGATGCTCATATTATTAAATATGGCATATGGCGTCTTCTTACAAACGGGCTAACCATGGCCGCGGGCCTTCGAACGAGACCTTCCGAGCCCAGCCGTGTTCCAGTCTGGACCAAAAGGATGCTGCCTCAACATCAGATGAGTCCATCAATGTTTTCCCCTTCCCTTCATTTTTATTAATCTAAATTCGCATATAATAAACTATATATAAACTTTACTGAAACATTTTTTTAAACATTAATTATTTTATCTAAATATAATCTGGCAAATAATAAATAATTTTTTATAAATTACTCTCAATGCTTTTGGTAGTCTCAATGAAGCGTAATAGCAGATACTCGTACACCCCAATACCGGCGTTGAAGCGAAGCCAACGACCGAGAATTATAATTGTTGTTGTAATCAAATCAGCAAAATAAATCTATTGTTATTCCTAATTGTTGTTTTTTTTAATTGATGTTTCCAAGAGAAGCCAGTTTTCTCGTTACAATATAAAAGGAAGTTTACCATTTATTTTGCAAATGCCAGTGATAGGGTTGCCAAAGTGTCCATTTGGACATTATTAAGTTCTAGGGAGAGTGGGGTTTAACATTCTATGCACGGTTTTTTTTGTTATTCTCATTTCTTCGGGTACTAATTTGACCACATAATGAATGATCGAATTCTATACATTAATAAATATTTTCAGCTTTTCTTACCTATTTTTTTCTTTGGAAAAATTAATCATTCAATTTCATGAAAAAAGATTCCTTTTTTCTTCTAAAGGAAGTGATAAATTAATAATGATTTCTTTTGTATTAGAAAAGCGATAAACTTGATGGACTTTCGAATGGAAGGGTTCGATAGATCTCTCTCTGCCCCTCACTTACAAGAAATCTTTTTATTCTTTAATCTTTCTTAACAGTTTTAAGTTTCTTATTAAGTTCAAAGAACATTTTAAATAGAGCTTTCTATCTTTTCACAAATTATAATTAATATTTTTTAATTGACTATTTATTTAAAATAAAAATTTCCTATTTACCTTGAAAAAAAAAATAATAATAATGAACATTTCGTAATATTTAGTCATAAAGATTTTTTTTTTAAATAAATAGAACAATCAAATTAATGGAAAAAATCTGGAAGTTTACTTCACTTCAGCAGAATGTTGGGTGTCTTTTTAATTAAAAGAATCATATTGAATATTATATGATATATAATTATTTAGATAAATTTTTTCTTTCAATCTAAAAAAAAATTTTTCCAATAAAAGAAGTCAGCTGGAGCACGGTGTTTTTTTTTTATAAAATCTTAAAAATCCTAAAAGTATTTCAGTAAAGTACTAGTACTCGAAGTTTCCCAAAGAGAAAACATAGCTTAAATTAATATTGGTAAAATTGGTAATTAAAATTTGAAATAAATCTGAGAGAATTTTTGAGAAAATTGAAAAAAACTACATCAGTAAAGTACTAGTAGTAACTAAAAAGGTTCGTTAAAATAGTACTAGTATTTAAAGTTTCCCAAATACGAGACCTAGGGTAATTTGTTTTGTATACCACAAATAGTAAATATTTAAAATTTGAGAGTAATCGTTGAAGCGAATTTCGAGACAAGTGGAAAAAACTAAAAAAGTACATCAGTAAAGTACTAGTATCCACATTTTTCCAAAGATGCAATTTTATATTGGTGCCGATCATAGTATATATTTACAATTTGAAAGAAATCGTTTGAGCCGTTTTCGAGAAATGATGTGCTTACATACAAACAAATACATTTTAATGGTATAAGATAAGATATATTAAAAAAAATTATTTCAAAGTCTTTTTGGCATCTGAGGCCATTTAGACTCCGTTCCTATTTATTTCAGTTGATTGGTATTCAATTCAATTGAAATATTTTTTTCGACTGGGCTGAGATGCGAACCCTTAACCTTCGGCACCAGAAGCTAAAGCTCTTAACTCGAGCCATTGATCAAGGGCGTTATATATATTAATATTTTATTAAAAAAGCATCTTAAGCTTGCTGATTTGAACTGAACTCTTGATTTTCTCCCTTCAACTATCCCTCTATTAAGAAATAAATATTATTATTTGATGAACTGAAATTAGTTTTAAGCCAAACATTGAGATATTCGCTATTCATAATTAAAAAAAAAAATTTCACCGTATTTTAGAGCACTTATAATAACATTTATATTTTCTTTTTAAGTACTATTAAAAACAATTTTCAACCCAAGTAATGAAGTTATTGGTTAATTAAAGCAAATATCCACTTATAGTATAAACCGCAAAATTCCCCTTCCTCCATATTCTTTCAATTTTCATATATTTTTGCTTTTAGAATTTTTTTCACTTTCTAAATAGATTATAAATATTCCAACTACTGTATTTTTAGAGATGGATAATTGTGGGCAGGAGCAGCCACAATTATCCTTCTCTATATAAACATCTCAGTCACAATTTGGATAAGATCTATCTATTTTTATTTTCAATCTGAAATTGCTCATTTTTTGTAACATACAAATCTCAATATTATCATTCATATAATGGAAAAGACGTCAGCCAGATTTTTGTCTGGGTTTGTGTACTCTAGTACACGATACGTCTAGTCTAATTAAATCGAGATTTTTTGTAATTAGGCTTTTCCTTTCAAACTCTGGGAGCCTCGGGCAAAGTCCTGAATACATTAAACCTGTTGCACTCCCTCCCCTTTTTTTTCCCACCTTTATTTATTTATATAGATAAAAATCTAAGATTAAACTTCACCGTTTGTATTATATGTCTGTTAGGTAAATATGTCTTCTTTTTATATAATTTTATTAAATTCTTACAAATTTTGCCTTTGATATATTAAAAATATCAGATTCCGAATTGCCTATCCTCTTGATTTGATAAGAACAAATGTGTAAGGGTCAACAAGCAGCCAACCACACACAAAGATTTGTATGTCTCTTTTTTAATGGTGGGGGGAACTGATAAGATGCTGGCATCACAGGGAATAAAGGCGGAGGTGCAAAGGACATCCAGACAGACTGAGTCCAAACTTATATAATTCGAATCGCTTTTGCGGTTTCGTTCAGTGTCGTTTTATGTCTCAAGTGAAACACCGACCTCATCACCCTCTCTCATCAGTCAGGCTCATCATTCCATTCACATTCAAACCAAATCGCTGTCCTCTTGAAAGAGGCTAACCTTAACTCGGCTTCGGGTCTTCCTTTATTATTTGCCACTTAGCATCATCACTCTCTGGTGAGTTGTCTTCTTTTAAATCATCCTGTTTGAAATTAGGTCATCATTCGAGGTTAAAATACGAATTTTTTATTTTTGAAATTAGACATTTTTATAGATTATTGGTTTAATTATTTATTCTTTTCACTTTGTTCTCTCTATCAACAATCATTGATTGATGTTGCGGGAAGTGACCAAATTAAATAAATTTTAAATTTTTTGAGGGGAACCAATCTAAATTATAGAATTTTAGATTTTTGAACATAACTTCATTGAAGGATTATTTCTCAGGAATAAGATGTATCTTTAAACTTTGTAAGCATTATTTGTTAGACTTTAACCTTCATTTAAAAACTCCGGACTGAAACTTCTCATAATTATTCTTTTTTTTTAATATCATGTTAGGAATATTAATAAACAAAATGAATAACTAAATTAATCAATGTCACCTACAACATTCAATACTCTTCCCTTTAAGGTGTTTTTTTTTTTTTAAAAATAATTCTTATCAATTCTTCTCTTTTAATATATAATAATTATTAAGGGAACATGAAACTTATTTATGAAATATAAAATTTTCTATCAAAAAAATGTATTGGTATTAGAATTATTTTAATCTAGAAAAAAATTGTAGTAGAAAGTAAAAGGTCGAGCAGCTATGTTAATTTCTTTTATTTAAGAACCCACAGCGACGTTTCGGTCGACTATGCGACCATCTTCTAGTCGACCGAAACGTCGCTGTGGGTTCTTAAATAAAGAAATTAACATAGCTGCTCGGACCTTTTATTTTCTACTACATACTGATTCAGCTATTCGCCTCGCTAATATAGAAAAAAATTGTTTTCGAATAAAATCTACAATATTTTATTTCGCTGATTTTGAAATTTTAAATTTTTTGAAATATAGGGCTTATAGAGTAAATTTTTGTATGGAACTTTAAATAAGTAACTGTAAATTAGTACATTGAATTCAAAGAAATTTTTTCCTAATGACATTGAGACTAATTGAATTACTTGTTAAAAAATAATAATTTTCCTTTGGTAAAGCATACTCACTGACTACCTTGCCTACCGCATCTTAATTAAATTTTCTTCTACTTCTTTTGAGACATTCCAAAGGGGAATTCGATTAGGCCTTGTAAGTCTCCTTTTTTTCTAATATTAGATTTGTTGTACCACCTCAAGACGAAGGGAAATATACTTTTTTTTTTTTTCGATCAGTCATTTTTTTCATTCCAGCTCTTTCAGAAATTTTATTTTATTCTTACTTCCAAGGTTCAACTCAACTTTTTCTCAAATTTCTTTATTGACATAACAATTTGAGAAATTTTGATGATGATAATTTAAAAGTAAAAATATTCTTTAAAAGATATCTTTTTTAAATTGTCTTTGATAAAATATTTTATTTATCTCTCTCTCTCTCTCCCCTCTTTTTATAAATTCACCTTAGCTTTTAATCTCTTATTCACTTTATAAACTTTAAAGATTCTTTTAATTGAAGTCCTTTTTATTTAATTTTTTTTTTTATATAAGACGTATAGAATCAACTTTCAATCTAATCTAATTATTTAATAATAATAATTTTATATAATTTGTTTGATCTTATTTAATATTAAATAGTCCTTTCATCAATGGGGTACCTAACTCGGA
Organism: Euborellia annulipes; assembly: GCA_023213315.1. Taxonomy (NCBI): domain Eukaryota; kingdom Metazoa; phylum Arthropoda; class Insecta; order Dermaptera; family Anisolabididae; genus Euborellia; species Euborellia annulipes. The sequence goes on from JAKCPI010010045.1 coordinate 21,222, forward strand.
GAGGTAGAGGAAACAAAACTCCAGAGGTGTTTTTTCCCGGAAATTTATTTTTCCCACTTTTAAAAATTGAATTTCCGATCACTCAAGATCGAAGAGGGGAGAATTCCTATTTACTCAGATTTTTATTTTATTTCTTACTTGCAACTCAGTTCTTAACAACGATATTTTACTAGTAAAGTGGAGCAAAAAGACTGAGGGGAAAATTATTAATTTTGAAAAAAAAAAGAAATTGAACAACAAGTTCTATTATTTTCACTCAATTTCGTACTCTATTGGTTAAGACCTCTAATCACTAATCAAAATGTTACATTGATGATGTTAGGCCAACAGAAATATTTGCAACAATTGGTCCTGGTTTCATTTTCTTTTTCTCTTCGACAAGCATCTCGTTATATCACGTGGTAACTGCAATCGGACTTATCCACACCTGTCAGTTTCGTCTAATTTCAAGAAGAGGGTATACTGACTGAATTTCTCATTATCCCATAAATTAGGACCTTTTTAATGCTACAGGCTGCCCAAATTATTTAATTTTTTTGGAAATTAGATCTAATAGAGTTTCCACTACGTAATTCATATTCTTATTATTATTCTATGATAATTTGTTAGTAAGAATGTTTAAAGATGTGGTATTTAAACCCGCTATTTAAATAATTATGCTTATTATATAATTAATTTACAACTTCTTTATTGTAAAAATACTGTGAAAAAATTCCGCCATAAAAGTTGGTAGAATTTTATTTGATAGGGTTACCTCAAGACTTTCTTTTTCTTACTCGGGTCTCGGTGTAGTGGTTAGTGTTCTGGCCATTTGTACTAAGGGTTCGCATTCCGTCCCCAGGCGACACAAAATTTATTTCAATTGAAATTGGATACCAATCAATCAAAATAAATTGGTCTAAATAGCCTCCGATGCCGAAAAAGACCTTAAACGAATAAACAAAAAAATTCTTTAATAAGCTGCCCAAAAAATTTTTTATTCTTGACTTCAAGTTATTTAACATATTTTTAATAAATATTTAAAATTATAA
>JAKCPI010010046.1:0-18081 GCA_023213315.1 Euborellia annulipes
CAAACGTAAGAGAAAGTTGTGTGCTGTGCGACCAGTCACCACCAGATTTTTTAAGGATATTGTTCAGATAGCAAGATAAAATATGGTTTTTAACTCCATCTCTCTCTCGCTATAAGATTTTACCAGAATCGAAAACAAATATTTTATAAGATAAAAAAATCTAGAGTAACTGGTCGCATAGCACACCAATTCTACTGATATACTTTTTAAAGAGCATCTGAAAAATAGTTAATTTATGAATTTTAATCAAAAACGTTAGACCAAATTTTGAGAAAATCGAAAAAACTATAAAAGTACTTCAGTAAAGTACTAGTACTTTTTGACAGATTTTGTTCAAAAAACGTATTTTTTAACTGTCCGGGAGGGTACCTAACTTAAATATAAAATTTCCTTCATGGTGAAAATCTTTACACTTGAACCATTGGCGTAGCCAGAAATTTTTGATGGGGGGTTCAAGAAAGTTTTTTCAAAAATTTGAAAAATGTAAGATTATTTTAAGGTATTTATAAATCATTTTGGTTGTAGCTAGAGTAAATTATTATATTTTCATTTCTCTTACCCTATATGAAATATAATTTGTATTATAGAGCTTAAATATCTAGTTATGGCTTGGGTTCCAGGGGGGGTTGAACTCCCAAAACCCCCCCCCCCTGGCTACGCCTACGACACGGACACTTCGACCAATTTGGGGGACCCACTTTTTTGGACTCACGTGACCTCAAAAGTGTATATCGATCAAAATCTATACATCGAATTTTTGACATTATACTTTCTCTATACCTATATAGGTAAGAGAAAGTAAAAATAAATTTTGCGTGTATTTATTATATATTATTAGTTCCTAAAGAAAATTTATAGGCAACTAAACCTCAGTCCATTATATTTTATAAAAATCACTTTAATTAGAAAACTAAATTTACCAATTATTCTTTTTTTGTCTTGATGAAGAGAGGCATTTGAGTCAAAATGTCGAGAGGCGCATTACGATTTAATAAATTAGGTCAAAACAGTCTTTTTACTTTGAACAAATAATTTTGTTAGCAGACAATAACATAAAAATAATCTCTTCTTGTTTCCTGAGGGAGATAGATAAAATCGATTTTATTGGAACACTCGAGACAAACAACAATTTTATTCTGTTGTGTTAAATTAATAAAGATATTGGCATCGGAGGGAACATGTTGACAGAGTAATTAAACGAGTAACAAAACGGGCGGCCAGAGGGCAAAAAGGTGTTAAAATCCTTACATGACTCATGACTGAGAGTTATTTATTCAAAAAAAAATATTCCTCCCTCTATCTCTCTCTCTCTTTTGCTCTCTCTGGGGTTCAATTAATCATACAAGTTTTCCGAATGGTCCGGCTGTCATTTGGGAACATGCACCCCCACCCCAGGGCACTTCCATTTAAATCGCATAAAGCTTATCTGACAAGTGCAGGTGCCATCCAGATCGAATATCCAATCATGGTGCTACTACTCGTGCTGTTAATTGTTTTTCCACCCCCTGAGCCTCTTTCCCCACCCCTTAGAATAGGCACAATGCTAGCACAGAAACCGCCCGAAGAAGCCACCGAATGCAATTCCAACTCACTGGTTAATTAGTTCAAAACATTTAAACGTGGAGAAAATAAAATTGGGGATGAGATGTTATAGCTATACATTTCCCCCAATAATGAGTGGCAGACTTCTTTAGAATAAAGGTCCAAAAAAAAGTGAGAATTTTTTTTAAACAACAATATAAATTATTGTTATATATCATATATCGTCAGTCTTTATGGCCTAAGATGCCAAAAAGAATATATATTGATATCAGACCAAGGACGGATCCAGAGGTGTTTCTCGGGGGGGGGTAATCTGGTGTGATTGGTCGCACAGTACACTATTTTTTCTTAATTTCGGAAATTTAAAGGCGCATTCTGTACTTGTTTTCCAGAATATAAAGGCAAAACAAATTTTTAAGTATTAACTTTTAAAATTTTACATTAAAAATAAATTTTTTTCAAAAAAAAAGTATTTTTTTCAAATCTCAGGGGAGGGGTAATTACCCCCTTTACCCCCCCTGTATCCGCCCTTGTGTCAGACTTGTTTAAAAAAATTCTCACTTTTTTTTGGACCTTTATTCTAAAGAAGTCTGCTGCCACTCATTATTGGGGGAAAGTTATAGCTATAACATCTCATCCCCAATTTTCCCATATATATCATATCAAGATAGGATTTATTTACCTGGTATACCATTTAGTGTCCAAATGATTAAAATAAAAATTCATCGTATTGTCTGGGAACCGAACCCGTCCTGGTTATATTGTCAAAAAAATTCAATATTTTTATTTTTTTATTAGGTTTTTTGCAACTTCAGGTCATATATCCCGCTTTACTCTTGTACTTCATAGGAAGGATGGGAGAAATGGTTGCCATGGTAACAAAATATAAATATTTTCCCATACGAATAAATTTTACATCTTGATGTATCGTCGGACACTAAATATATGTCGACACGGAAAATCTGGTGTGACAAGCACAGAACACAACTTTAGATTACCGAAGGTAAGAGAAAGTTCTGTGATGTGCGACAGCCATACCAACTTTTTTTCCTTAAATATGGAGAAATAACCTCTATTAAAATGTTTAATGTCAAGAAAATCCACAGTGAGAGCGCCCCCTTTGAATTTACTACTGTAATTTCTATCCTACTTTTTACTTTTTCTTACCTATATGAATATATGAAATGAAACAAATGAATATGTTAATATACATATATCAAAACTTAAGTCACGCGCCACTCTTAAGGTGCGATCACACCGGGAGCTGACTTGTGTTTACTGACTGGAGTTCTAACCGAATCCGAATTGAGGGGGGTCACACACTAAAACTTGACTGGAGTGACGTAATCTTACTTCTCTGATATTTGGTATATAAGTATGTCGAAGGATAAACAATGCTTTTTACTTGAATGATACTATTTTCCTTCCCAGCAATTTATTTCTAAATAAACTTAATAAAACTAATTATCGTTATATCAAGAAATATTTTTACGAAATTTTAAGTAAAAATATTTCTTAATTGACTATTTAAAAGATAATATCTTATTAATTTAAAAAAATTTGTAATCTATTTGTTTTGACTTAACATATTTTCCTGCAATTTTTAATAAAAAATAGAAGTTATCTCAAAATTATTATTTATTTGTATTATTATTACTTAAATAAAGCCCTATATTGCCAAAAATGTCTTTATTAAGGAACCGATCAAACAGCTGATTGAAAAAGTCGGCCATGTTGGCTTCCCAGCCAGCCGGAGTCAGGTCCCGATCCAACAAAATTGGTTAGCCACCAGAGTCCGTATCGTGACGTAGCTCCGCTCAACTCCGTTTCGGCAGCAGTGTGTGCACCTCCATAGAAATACATTGGTTGGGTCCGTCACCGGACTCAACTCAAGTCAAGTCAGGTTCCTGTGTGATCGCACCTTTACGCTTCAATTTTATCTGGGGGGCAGACCAATTTAAAAAATTCGGAAAGTATTTTTTTCGGGGTTTCGGGGGGGCGCCTTTTCGAAGAAATTATCACCACATGACTATCGGTTGCTCATAGATCCCTCGAGTTGATTTGTAGGCCTACTTTTTTTTATTAAAAAAAAAAAAAAAAAAAATATTATGCTCTAGCACAAGGAGATTTTCTTTAATATCTCCTCAACCAAATGAGCTATCCGCAAAGATTATGGATTCAAACTTTACAGGACATTTTGCTTGGGCAAATAACATAGAACGAAATAGTCACAAAGCCCGCCGAAGGCTCTTAATGTTAATAATTTCTATAATTTTAGTCATTTTTTTTTAATAATGACACCCATCTCGCGGACTACTTATGGTCCATGGACGACCAATTGGGAACCACTGATTTAGAGCTTGCCGTTTCCATTTTTCTAGATTAAAGAGTCAATATAAAAAAGCAGCTTTACATATAATAGATATGTATTTGCCATCTTCCTATGATTGCCAATTCAGATTATTTTCCAAAAGTAACATAGTTTGTACAATTTCCTCATTCGTTGTTCATACTAAAATGGGATTACGAGAGTATGTGTGAACTGTTTTTCACTTGAAACTAAATTCTATGTTAATCCGCATTAGTAAGATTTAGTCACAAAATTAGAACATGTTGTTATTAAATCGGTATATAAACGATAATAAAGTGGCCTCTGTTTGTGTGAAATCGTTTTAATTTTGTTTAGATATAATCAGAGCTTACAAAATGTTCCCATAATTGCTTGATTTATATGCATTCAATTATTATCCTATGGTCAGCCAGGCAGCCAGGCGCGATTTCATTTGGAAAGCGTAATTTCTCCATGATAATATACAAACAAAGAGAGGCAAATTAATTGATTAAAAAATCATATTTAATCGCCCCCTCTCTCATCTTTTATAGAGATACTAAATATATTATATTAATTAATCATCTCTTCTAATTAGAATTTCTCGTCGTTGGGTAGAGTAGAATCAAATATTATTAATTCGAGGAATTCTGTCCCTTCGAGCAAAATTTGTTGCTTTATAATATAACGGTCAACATTGAAATCATTCCATTATTTAGAAAACGAAAATAAATAAGAGAATTTAGTTTCACTTTATGGCTATCCATTTGGATACCAGATGGCTTAAATAGAAATGCCTGAACCCACAATATATACATGTATATTAATTACAACGGTTATCGTCTAAAGTCTTAAATGGCCTGAGTTGCCGAAAAGACTGTATGAGTGTGAGTGTGAATGAGAGAAAAGTGTGAATGTTTTTTATTAAAAAAAAAAAAAAATGTAAAAATCTGGTGTGACTGGCGCACAGCACACAACTTTCTCTTACCTTTGGTAATCGAAAGTTGTGTTCTGTGCTTGTCACACCAGATTTTTTGTGTCGACATATATTTAGTTCCCGACAGTAGGGAACATTTGAATTCAGATGTAAAATTTATAAGTATGGAAAAATATTTATATTTTGTTACCATGGCAACCATTTCTCCTATCTTCCCTATGAAATACAAGAGTAAAGTGGTCTTCAGAAGATTTCAATGGCAAAATAAGAATATACATTTTAAAGAGCATCTAAACAATAATTGATTTTTGAATTTTAATCAAAATCGTTGGAGCGAATTTCGAGAAAATCGAAAAAAAAAACTGAAAAACTACATCAGTAAAGTACTAGTATTCTTTGGCCGATTTTGATTAAAAGCTTATTTTCACGCTCTGTGGGGTATTTAACTTATAGTGGTTTTTAACTTGTGGGTATTTTATATTGTTTTAGTATTGCTTTGGGTATGTTTTTCTATGCTTTTAACAGGGCCTAGTTATTGGTTAATTTTTTTTTATCTACACTGTTTTTCTATCATTCTTATTTATGTGTAGTTCTTTTTACACTCTATCATTTTTATTTATTTGTACTTCTACTACACATCAATCTTTGTAACATTTCACTTATATAATTTTTTGTAAAAATGTTGTATATTTATATTTATTGTAATTTTATAAGATTTACAAATTTTTGTATCGTTCTATACTCATGGCCCAAACTTGGCCAAGAGACAAATAAATAAAAAAAAAAAAACTTATAGTCTATATAAAATTTCAGCCTCATAGCTCAATTCCTTCATGCTTAAAATTGAACACCACCCACACACCCACAGACAGACCATGTCGCGAAAACTACTTTTTGGATTCTGGGGACCTCAAAACGTGTATATCCATCAAAATCTAGACGTCGAATTTTTGACATGAATCCAATACTTTTTCTCTCTCTCCCTCAATATATATACGGTATATAGGCCTACATAGGTAAGAGAATGTAAAAATAAATCAAGGAAATAATCATATAAGAAAACGCATGTTGCTGCTTTAATATTAACCCTAGTAGTTATCATAATTAAGCTTAATATTTATAAATATTCAAAAAATCCCATTTTCCTGGCTGCCTACAATTAATCAAGAATTATATAATTATTTAAATAATAAAATTTAGTGATTCTGTTGTGAATTGTAAAAAAAAAATAAAACAAGGAAATAATCATATAAGCAAAGGCATGTTGCCGCTTTAATAATAACCCTAGAAGTTATCCTAATTAAGATTATGTTAGACTATGTTCTATATTTAGTAAAAAGGAAGCATCAAAATGAACGAACACAAAATTTATTTATATTAAGCATTTACATTTCTTAAACAATAAACAAACGACATACGTCATCATCACTATGATACGTCACCATTCTCATCACTCCTCCTCAATTCTAAATTTTTTTTTTTTTTTTTTTTTAAACAAAAATTTAAAATTGTTTTATAAAATATGAGCCGACTTTCTTAACTCAAAGAATTTCTCTTTTGGTAATGGCTTCGTTAGGAAATCGGCGATATTTTCCGAGGAGTTTACATAAGAGAGCATTACAATTTTTTTCGCCACCAAGTCTTTAATAAAATGTTCTTTTATTTGTATATGTTTTCCTCTTTTCGAGTTTTCGTAGCTATTTGCCATTGAAATTGCACTCTTGTTGTCCATGTATAATTTAATATTATTTATATCTTCAAATTCATTTATTATTCCTTTAATATTTGTTAATTCTTGAGCTGTTGCTGCTGCCGCAATGTATTCTGCTTCAGCAGTAGAGAGGGCAACACACGATTGTTTTTTGGAAAACCAGCTCACTGGATTACCAGCAAAGAATGTGATTGAGCCACTCACAGACTTCCTGTCGCTACGATCATTAGCCCAATCAGCATCACTATAGCCTTCCAATTTTCTTTCTCCTTTCTTAAAAATCAAATTTAAATGTTTTGTTGAAATAAGATAACGGATTACCCTTTTTCCAGCTTTCCATGTTTGTGGAGTTGGGCAATCTAAATATCTACTTAGATGACTCGTAGCAAACATTATATCCGGTCTTGACGTACAGGCCAGGTACATTAAAGACCCAATTAGACTTCTATAAGGAACATCCAAATTCTTTTCTAAATTCTTTTTATTATCTTCTACTTGAAAACCTACTTCCATGGGAGTTGATACTCCTTTAGCTTCAATCATCTCGAATTCTTTTAAAATTTTCTCTATAAATTTTGTTTGTGAAATTATTAAATTATCTTTTTCTCGTTCTATATGCATACCTAGGAAATCTTTAACTTCTCCCATATCTTTGGCATTAAATTCTTCTTTCAATTGTTTTATTAGATTTTCAATTTCTTCCTTCTCTCCTGTAATTAAAATATCATCTACATATACTACTAACCATACTCGATCCTTAGAATATAGACAAAAATCATTGAGTGACCTTTTAAAACCAAGTTTTAACATTATTTCATTAAATTTATTGTTCCAACATTTTGGACTTTCTTTTAATCCATATAAAGCTCTATTTAATTTTAAAACTTTATTTTTTTCGGTAGTTAACCCTTTCGAAGGCTTAATATAAACTTCACTTTCCAATACTCCATTTAAAAACGCAGTAGGGATATCCATCTGCCTTACAGTCCAGTTTGCCAACAACGAATGGATGAGAAATATTCTAATTGTTGCCATTCTTGCTACTGGAGCATAAACATTTGTTGATGCTAAGTTCTCCTCCTGTTGCTGAAACCCCTTCGCAACAAGTCGTGCCTTTTTCGTTCCATCTTCTTTCTTCCTAAAAACCCATCTTGTATCTATTACTGTTTTTCCTTTTGGTAAATCCACCGTTGTCCAAGTTTTTAATTTAATTTGAGAGTTTAATTCTTTCACGATTGCTTCTTTCCATTCTTTGTCTTTGAATGCTTCTTTAAACGTTGACGGTTGATTGTTTGCTGTTAGACAACAATACGTTGTGTATATTTCGAACTCTTCAAAATGTTTTGGTCTTTTCACTACTCTTCCAGATCTTGTTACTTGCTCTTCTTCATATTCTTCATTTTCATTTTCATTTTCATTTTCTTCAACATCTTCAATTTGCCCTTCATTTACATTTTCTTCAATATTTACTCTACTTTCTGTTTCTGAACTTTCTTCTTGTTCCTCTCTTTTGTTGGACAATTTCATTTTCTTCTTCCATATTGATTTCTACTATATTTCTATTTTCTTTCTTTAAAATTTGTTTATCTTCTATAAAGACAACATCTCTACTGTAAATAATTTTACAATTTTCAGAATTCATCAATCTATATCCTTTAACTTTATCACCATATCCCAAAAAAATTAATTTCTCCGACTTCGAATCCCACTTATCTTTATATATATAATTCTTCTGTACGTGTGTATGTGACTGAACTCCTCCTAAACGACTGAACCAATTATGATGAAATTTTCTGTGTATGTTTGTGAGAATCCGGACGGGTTTTGTTTCACAAACTAACAATAAGTTAATGAGTAATTAACCGTTAAAATAAGAAAAAAAATAAAAATTAGGAGAAATGGTTGCCATGGTAATAAAATATATAAATATTTACCCATGTTTACGATTTTTTTTTTATTTATTTACATTTTGAATTCTAAAATATCGGCGTAAATTTTTGGTTAGCCTGTATAATGTTTCCCAATTATGACAAAAAACTAACGCAAGGGTTGTTTTAATTAATTTTTTCTATGATCCAATCATGATCCCTCGATGAGGCTTATATTATCTTTTAACCTTTAAGCAAGGACCATTTTAGAATTTTTTCGAAGTGGTACTTTTTGAGAAAAATTAATTTAAATTTTTGATTTTGAAATTAAAATTTTTTTTTATTACCGCCCCAGGTGTGTTGAATATCATTGGAAAGGGCGTCTAAAAAGCTGTAAAATGACACCTCATTCATCTCTCTATCTCATCTTTAAGAGATTTTAGAGCAATTTAAATTGATGTGGTTAGGTCGATTTTTGCCATTTTTGACAACTTTATCACTCCATATTTCTTAAACGAGTTGAGATATCAAATTGAAATTGGGGCTTTTTCTTAGGTCTCTATTGACTCTACCTATGACCCAAATTTCATACAAATCTGAGATGGAGAGGTTAAAAAGTGTATCGTTTTGACGTGGAAAGAATGACTCGGGCCTGGAAAGCCCCATATTTTCTCAATTTTTCTTGGGGCAAAGAGCTTTCTGGGGGGGCCAGATGAGCCTTCTGGGGGGCCAGGCCCCCCCCCCGGGACCCCCCTAGTTACGCCCATGGGAACAACATTCAAAGAGATAAAAGGTAGCAATGAGTACACAAATTACACAGAGTAATAATTTTATTTTTTTTTTTTTTATTGGTAGAAGATAAAAGAGAAGGTATTTTTCTTTTTTATTAATCTCACCCTTTTCTGTGCCTGAATTATCTTAATTTCCCTTGTTAACGTTTCGGTGACGAAACTTCAGGACCTCTATTACAATCAAAACATTCGTATCACACTCAACAGATCTTTTGGTTGTAAAAGAGGTCCTGAAGATGAGTCACCGAAACGTCAACAAGGGAAATTAAAATAATTCAGGCCGAGAAGAAGTCTCTCATTTTATTTCAACTTCTATGGCCTTCCTCCACCTAAAGACGTGTGTCGCGCAGCTAGTTTTTATTTTATTTATTTATTTATTTATTTATTTATTTATTTATTTATTTATTTTTTGTTTTTTTTTTTGAAACAAAGACGCTTTAAGGCAAAAAATATTGCCTAAGAAGATAATAAATTCATACCCCTTATCTGTAATTATATATCTCTTTTACTAAATTGCAATTTCAATGACTTATATAATTTATAAAATTCTCTTGTGTAAAAAAAAAGTGGGCTGATAAATCAATGGAGGGAGCAATTATAAAAATCAACAATTCTTATTATTTACCGTTATTATATTATATATATAGATGTATGCGCTCTACATCTTTTCTTTTTATTTATTATTAAGTAAACAAACTAAGCAACTATATGTTACATAGTTTTAAAGAGATAATTAAAAATTAAAGCTCACAATTATTATTTTATAATTATTTAAGTAATTTTTTTCTTAATTAACTTATATTTCAGTTTGTTTATTCAACAAGTAGATTTTATACCGAGTAAAATGATATACCCCACTTGCGTGATTGTTGCCCTTGGAGCATCGCTTTGTTAATTGCGGATAAATAAAAAACAATTAAAATTTAATTAAAAGAAAAAAAACTTAATTAAAATTCAATATATTTATTTGATTATTGAATAACAATTGTGAGATTTAATTATTTCAATTGTTAATTCTGAAACTATTTGACGAATTTTAATGGGGCCGATTTAGAGAATTTTTTTGATAAAAAAAAAAGACAAAAAAATAGGTGAGAAATAAGAAATGGAATATTTCATAAGAGTAAACAAAACCGCACAGGTGTCAACAACCTGAATGTATCCTATTTCATGTGTTATAACAGCCCAACACTTAATATGTGCATCGAGACTCTCTTTCACAATTAATTAACTTAAAACTTCTCTATGGCGGTTACGCAGATAGTACCAAATTAAAAAAAAAAAAAAAAAATTTCACTTGTTTAAATTTCATTCGGAAATAATCGTGAAACCTGACACACGGACGGGCATAAATGTCGAACTGAGTCGACATTTATAGCCGTTTGATTGCAATTCAGAAGTGCCATAACCTCTCAAATGAAAAAACTTTAAATTTAATTCAAGTCAATAAATGTTTATCTCGTTTAACAAGGTGTGTGAGTCAAACAGATCACGCAACAAAAATTCGTTTCCTTAATAAGATTTGGCTTGAGACATGCTCAAAATAAAATCTCACCCCATAAAAATCCGTTAAGTAGTTTCAGAGAAGAAACAATTAAATCTCACAATTATTAAGATTTAATTAATTAATTAAATATAAATGAGAATTTAAATAGAGATAATTATCGAATTCTAATTGTGAGATTTTAATTAATTAATTTTAATTTTTTTTTCTCTCTCTAAAACTACTTGACGAATTTTTATGGGGTGGTTTATTTCAATGTGTGTGTGTTTAATTTTAAGTGTCTCAGAAGCCAAAGAATTTTGAATTCTAGTCTAATGCACTTATAGAGTCTAAATTAAGGCACTAAATTAAAAAAACAAAAAACTCGAAAAATGATTGAATAAAAATAAAATTATGATAATGTAGATTGGCAATGCAAATAATAAACGGAGAAGACTCGTTTGCTTAGATGTAATTTACTCTTGAAAACCACTTAAGATAAAAATTTATTTAAATTGAAAAAAAAAAAAAAAGCTAAACGTTTATGCAAAACGTAACGAAGAGAGAGAGAAAAAGTGGGCAGATAAAATAAATGGAAGCTGAGAGCATCTATAAAATCAACAATTTGCATTATTAATTGTTATTTAAGAAATTGCCAGAAAAAAGGACATTTTAAATATATATATATATATATGTATACATTCTACATCACTTCTTTTTTAAAGTCTAATTGAAAATTAAATTAACAAGCAACAATTGAAAAGAATTTCATTAAAAATTAAATCTCACAATAATTAATCAAATAAATTAAATAACTAAAATTAATTATAATAATTAAGAAATTATTAATTAATATAATTAAATTAAATTTTAATTGTTTATTTATTTATTTATTATCGACGCTCCAAGTGCAATTATACTTTTTAACAAAGATGCAAATATACAAGTGTGATATATCATTTTAATCGTGAGAATGTCTGCTTTCAGAATCAGCCCTATTGTAAATGATCGCATTTAAGAGAATTTTGTGTCATGTGGGACAACGGGAGATGATTCTAAAAGGAATCCCATTTCTGGAGCATTTGATAGCCAAGTTAACGAGAACAGGTGTTGTGTTTTGGGCAGGAAATTTGATTGATAGGCGTGAAAAGCACTCAGGCAGCCATTTGCCCTTAAATTCTTATCTCCATAAAGAAAGTGATCTGTTATGCGATCACCTCTCTCTCTCTCTCTCTCTCTCTCTCTCTCTCTCTCTCTCTCTTTCCCATTCAACTTGGCTCCAATTCTGATGATCATTGAGTCCAAAAAAAAAAAAAACCTGCCCAGTGAAGATTTACTTCATTAGAATAATAAAGACTCAAAAAAATAAAAATAAATAAATAATAATAATAATAAAAATTGAGTATCTGTCTCTTAATTTTAAAATATAAACAAATTTTCTTTTTATTAATATTTAAATCGATACAAGAGCTATTAATGCCAATCAAGGTGTTATATAAAAGCATGAAATGAAAATTATATAAAAATTGAATTAATCGGAAATTTAAAACGATTTTTTTTTTCTATTTAGATGCCTGTTTAATTCACAATAACATAAAAAAATTTTTAGATATCATATATTTTAGTATATATTCCGAAAGTAGACGTTATTCTGAGAAAAATGATATATCACACTTAGATGTTAATTTAAAAAGAATTATTTTCGGCTGCACTTGGAGGAGCTTCGCTAATTAAAATTAAAAAAAAAAAACATTTAATTAAATATATTATCTCTAATTAATTATATTTTATTAATTTTTATAAGATATAAGATTAATTTAATAAGAAGAGGAGATGTAGAGCGTATATATATATATATATATATATATATATATATATATATATATATATATATATATATATAATATAAAAACGAATTGTTGATTTTTTTAATTATTGAATAATATTTGTGAGAATTAATTTATTATCTATTTTAAATCTAAAACTACTTGACGGATTTTAATGGGGTTTTTTTATAGGGATAAAAAATTTTGATCTGATTGCATCTGATAGTCGGAGAGGTGGCGACGCAAATGGGAGAGAGTTTTCTAAAGGCTAATATTTCCAGAATAGGTTGCATTTTAGTAATGCAAAGATACTCTAGAGCAGTGGTTCCCAACCGGTGTGCCCCGGCACCCAAGGGGTGCCGCGAGATATTTAGATAAACAAACAAAAAAAAACAACCTAAAAAAAAGACGGAAAAAAAGTTTTGCAAAAAAAAAAAATGGGAAAATGAATTTAACGCAAGGGGCAAAAATTTTCCGGAGTGTGGAAAAATTTAGCTTTGCTAAAAAAAACAAGGTCAAATGATTTATAAAATAAATATATAGGCCTAAATAAAATTTCGTTTCCATATAAAAAATTTCGTTTTGCCTGGGGAAAAAAAAGAGGAAGGGTGCCCCTGGTGTGGAATGATATCCCCAACGCAGCTTTGGGGTGCCGTTGGACTTCAAAAAAGGTTGGGAAACACTGGTCTAGAGTGAGCACGTCCAGTACCGGGGTCTTGGGCGGGAATATGCGGTAAAGTTGTAATATTTATTAGCATCTCTAAACTGTTTTCTGAAAGCTTAAAATTTACAGACAACGGGCAAATAGGAATCTAACAGTCAGACAGCGAAATTTTGGGGCATCGCTAGTTCAAACTTGTCAAAAAATATCGTAACCCAAACCTAAAGGCTGAAACTTACCAAAATGATAATAAACAAGTGGTCAAGTTAACTAAGGTGCTCTAGCTATGGGAAGCTAAATATGCATCGATACAAAAAATGCTGGTGTGAGTGGTCTCACAGCACACAACTTTCTGTTACCTTCGATAATCGAAAGTTGTGTGCTGTGCGCCAGCAGTGGCGGATCCAGAGGTGTTTCTCGGGGGGGGGGGGGGGGCAATTTGGTGTGACTGGTCGCACAACACACAATTTTTCCATAATTTCAGTAATTTAAAGGCGCGTTTTGTACTTGTTTGCCAGAATATAAATACAAATCAAATTTTTAAGTATAAATTTTTAAAATTTTACATTAAAAGCAAATTTTTAGAAAAAAAAAAGTATTTTTTTCAAGTCTCGGGGGAGGGGTAATTACCCCCTTTACCCCCCCTTGTAACCGCCCTTGTGCGCTAGTCACACCAGCATTTTTTGTATCGATGTATATTTAGTTTCACATAGCTATAGCACCTTAGTTAACTTGACCACTTGTTAATTATCATTTTGGTAAGTTTCAGTCTTGGGGTTACAATTTTTTTTGACAAGTATGAACTAGCGATGCCCCATTCGCTGTCTGACTGTTAGATTCCTATTTGCCCGTTATCTGCAAATTTTAAGCTTTCAGAAAACAGTTTAGAGTTATTAATTAATATTACAACTTTACCGGTATATTCCCGCCCAAGGCCCAGGTACTGGAAGTTCTGTCTCTAGACTATCTTTCCATCACTAAAATGCAACCTATTCTTCAGCCCATGCATTTACATTTTTATTTATACACATAGATTGTATGGATTAATTATTAATTCAATCAATTTAGATACGGATAAATTATATTCATACTAAAAACTTTTGTCATAAATTTTATGAAGGAGAAAAGTTTTTTTTTTTCCCCAACGAGAAGGTTGGTAGTCATCAAATGAATAATTCATCCGCCTGTTGTGGGCTTAATAATATGACATTTATGATTTATTTTCAGGTAAAAATTTGTTATTTAAATTATAATTTCTTCATTTAGAATGGCGTTTATTTTTAACGCCAGATGACTTGACAAAAATTGAGCTGATAAAATTTAAATTTTTTTTTATTTTTATAGAAAACTATTGATAAATTCTGAATCAAGACATTCTCACGAGTAAAATGATATGTCACACTTGTGTCTTAATTTGTTGAAATAAAATTTCATTGCTAATTAACGCGATACAAAAACAACAATTAAAAAAAAATCTTTAATTATTAAAAAGAATTTAATTTAAATTTTATAAATAAATTAAATTTTTTTTTTTTTATTTAATTTAAATCTTTAATTAATGAATAATAATTGTGAGATTTTATAATTTTAATTTTTTCGCAATAACTTTTAAACTAATTGACGGATTTTTATGGGTTTTTTTTTTTAATATGCAGAGAATTTAATTTTTGTATTAGTGGATAATACCTTCTATTTTTATGAATAATAAAAAGGAGAAATAATTAGAGAGTTTTGTTCGATATTTTGCGAAAAATTCTAAAAACTGTGCCACTTCAAATTTGTAAATAATTAAGGAAAATTAGATTTCACAAGACAAGTGAGAGAGGACTAACTAAGTGGGCGGTCCGCCAAAGGCGCTTATTATATTTTTTAAACGTAGATACAATAAATAACATTTTAAGTTTTAATTCCCTCATATTAATTCTATAGAAGATATTTTTCAAAATGTCAAATAAATTTGCACTTGTTCTCAATTTATTTATTCAAATTACAAGCCCAGAAGAGCTTATGATAATTTCAGGATAGATAAAAAATAACATGAGCAGTGTTAAATTAATAACTGGGGAAATATTTTAAAAATAATTACTCTATAAATTGTTATTATGTGACCAAATGATTTGACAATTCACATCCATCTTCATTATATACGAAAATTATTATTATTTTCGTAAATAACTCAAAAATTATGAGTCCTATTAAAATGATCTTCCTTAGATAAATAATAGAGGATTAAATTCTCTTTCAAATGACTACCTACTTGCTAAAGGGGAAATAATTAAAAGAGAATATTGTCAATTAGGATCTAGTTAACCGAATTTAATGGGGTAATATCAATTTTGGGAAATAAATAAATGACATCCGTCAACTTATTTAATTATTGAAATTCAATAAAACGCAAGGATATTGAGGAGATTGGAAAAAAAAATTATTTAAAAATTTAAATTCTCATAGGATCAGATATCAGATAACTCTTGATTTTAAATATTAAAAGATACTTTGTTATTTAGCAAGCAACGCGTTATTATATAAACTTGAAAAAAAAAAATAATAATTAAAATTCTTTTAAAAAATTATATCTTACTTCAAATTAAAAATAAAACTTTCATTTATTAAAAGGTAAATTTCTACTCTGGATTCATAAATACAGAGTTAAGAAATTATTATTCACTGTCAAGATAAAGTATTTAAACAAAAAAAAAAAAAAAAAAACTTTATTTTTATAGCTCCATCGAGAAAAAGTTCATGTAATCATTTTAAATTGAAAAAAATAAGTGAAAAAAAAGAGGTGTGAGTGATATTTATATAAAGTATAAAGTATCTTTCTATATCAAAAGATGACGTCAAGAAACGCAATTTGAGTAAAATACCGCCCCTCCCCCTCTCCCTCTCCCCCTCTATTCCTCTCTAATTTTGATTCTTTTCCTATTTTTAATTTATATTTCAAAGAAGAACATTCCATATACATTTAAAAAATTATGAAAATCCGTCGTTTATTTTTTTTTTTTTTTTTTATTTTTTTTTTTTTTTATTATTTTTTTTTTTATTTTTTTTTTTATTTTTTTTTTTTTTTTTTTTTTTTTATTTTATTTATTCTAGAGAATAAAGCTGTTTTTCCAGGCGACAAGTTGCCTCAAATCAGCCCCGTGTGAAACCAGCCTAATTGTCCTGAAGAAGGTTGGGATTAGCAGCCGAAACTTTTTTTTTATAATTCAAAAACTACTTGACGGATTTTTTTTTTGGGAAAACTCAGTTTAAATACTAAAAAAAATTTTAAATAACGTATAATTAACAATAAACAATTAAAAATGAGATGTGGCTGCTGAATTTAGTTAGGATACGGGAGAAAACACAGGAGATTAAATAAAAAAAAAACGCATTTCCATTATGTGTTCTAAACAACTTGAAGAAGGTTGCGATTATCAACCGAAACGTCGTTTTTTTTTGTTTGTTTTTTTTTAATCTTTTTGCAGGCATATGAGGCCATTTAGCGACCCTATTGATATTTTCCTCGTTTTAAAATTCTTCTAATAGTTAATTGACGTTAAATAACAAGTATAAAAAAAAAATTCCGCAGATGGCTGGATGCAACAACTTTATAGGTGTGTGTGTGTGTGTGTGTTTAAAAACTTTAATATTTTTTTTTTTTTTAACGTTATTCAATATTTAAATTATGCAAGGGGCGTTATAAAGTTAATCTCTTTTTAGCTTGAGAAAAAAAAAATAAAAATAAAAATAAACGTACAAATATGTAAATGGCACACGAGCGCTCGCGCGGTAACCCGGTCACAATTAAGGCAAATTCACAAAATGTGTTTGTAATGACGTAAGTAAGTTAAATGCCCTGGGGGGGCCTTCCATTCCATTCCAATGTAAGATGATAATAATTTGCCTGATAACTAAATATATGCTTGTGCAAGATTTGATTGGAATCTGTTATTGATTGCCCCCGTCGACGTAAACAAGAGTGGAGGCGGGGTGAAATCTCTCTTGGTTAACATTAGCTTGGGCAACTTGTATTTAAAAAATCTTTAGTCTCATTAGAATATCGACGACTAAGCAGCAGCAGTCAGGAGATTAAAAAAAAAACGACGTTTCGGTCGCTAATCAAAACCTTCTTCAAAAATACATGATTTCCTGTATTCATGTATATTCGTGAATAGCTTTTTTATTTAATCTCCTGGCCTCTGCTTCTCCCTTATCCTAATTAAATTCTACAGCCAAATCTCATTTTAAAGTTTTGATTAATAAGTATATAAACTGAGTTTTACCAAAATATAAAAAAAAAATCCGTCAAGTAGTTTTAGAGTTAAAAAAAAATTCTAGCGTTCTTAATACTTCTTAAATAAATAAAAAAAAAATTGAAACTAGGCAAGATATTAAGCTTTCGGAAAGCTTCATTAAAAAAAAAAACGAAAATTCGGTTGCTAATCCTAACCTTCTTCAGAACAATTATACCGTAGAATAAATGTTTTCCTGTATATTTTATTTTTTTTTTTATTTTATAAACATTGTATAAAATACCAAAAAGTCGTCAATAAATTTTTTGTTCAATCTCCTGGCTGCGACGAAAACATGTGAAAAGACATATATGGAGAAGGAAATTTATCCATTTCTGAGGTTTTACTTGAATTGGAGGCTTTAATGCCTATGATTTAAGATTTCCCTAATACGTTTGCGTGTCCTACAACGTCTTTTTTCAGAATCTGTCGGTCCTACAGTTAAAATATTTTAAATTATAGCCTATTTTTTGTTTGGTAGCAATTACTTTACTTGTAATTTGTTTAAAAATATGTATTGTTTTAATGTCTCTTTAAAAAAAAAATAATAATAATAAATGCTTGCATCAAAAATTCTATTAAATGATAGGTCACGGGAATTTAAGTAATCATTCGCCGGCATTAAAGTCTCCATTTAGGCATTAAAGTCTCCATTT